>ML402357.1:0-39606 GCA_005239525.1 Nicotiana knightiana | reverse complement strand
ACGTTAATTAGTGTTAACTGGGGATCTATCAGAAAATAATTATAGAAAACCCCACTACTGTTAGAATGCAACTGAGTCTAATCGGGTATATTTGAGGTTCATACGTGTAGTAGATATAATTACTATAATGTTAAATTTTTATTTTTATTTTTTTATATGAAATGGTCACGTGATTTAATGTGGTTTTAGATCAAATATAAATTATGGTTTCAAGTCCTATATTTTACTACGGACCTCCCGGGATCGTCGGAACACGGGTCCAGGTCCGTTTACTCAAAATGTTGACCAAAGTTAATCAAAATCAATATTTTAACTCTAAAGATAATTATTTCTTATATTTTCACATAAAAACTTTCTCGTTTCACGCCCAGAACGTGCACGAAAATCGAGGTATTTAAAATTAATCTTTTTATGGCTAGTAAGCCTAGAACGGAGTCTAAATTCATAAAATGACCCCTTGGGTCATCATAATCTCCACCTCTAAAAAAACGTTCGTCCTCGAACGAACATAGAAGATTACCTGAATTGACAAACAAGTGTGGATATCTACTTTGCATGTCCGACTCGGACTCCCAAGTAGCTGCCTCAACGGGCTGACCCTTCCACTGCACTCGAACTGAAGGATAACTCTTAGATCTTAATTGACGAACCTGCCTGCCTAAAATAGCTACCGGCTCCTCATCATAAGTCAAGTCTTTGGCCGATTGGACAGAGCTGAAGACTAACATGTGGGACGGGTCACCATGATATTTCCGGAGCATAGACACATGGAATACCGGATGAACTGAGGATAACCCTGGAGACAACGCGAGTCTATAAGCTACCTCCCCCACTCTATCAAGAATCTCAAATGGCCCGATACACCTAGGGCTCAACTTACCCTTCTTTCCAAACCTCATAACATCCTTCATGGGCGACACACGAAGCAATACCCTCTCTCCAATCATGAATTCCACATCACGAACCTTACGATCGGAATAACTCTTTTGCCTAGACTGAGCTGCACGAAATATCTCCTGAATAATCTTGACCTTATCTAAGGCCTCATGAATTAAGTATGTACCCAATAACCGAGCATCTCCCAGCTCAAACCATCCAACTGGAAATCTGCACCATCTACCGTATAACGCCTCATAAGGAGCCATCTGAATGCTCGACTGATAACTATTATTATAAGCAAATTCTGCTGACGACAAGAACTGATCCCACGAACCTCCAAAGTCAATAACACACGCGCGGAGCATATCCTCCAATATCTGAATGGTACGCTCGGACTTCCCGTTAGTCTGAGGGTGAACTGTTGTACTCAACTCTACTCGGGTACCCAACTCACGCTAAACTGCTCTCCAAAAGTGCAAAGTAAACTACGTACCCCGATCAGAAATGATAGACACGGGTACACCATGAAGGTGAACTATCTCCCAAATATATAATTCAGCCAACCGCTCTAAAGTATAAGTACTTGCCACAGGAATGAAATGTGTTGATTTAGTCAGTCTATCCACAATAACCCAAACCGCATCAAATTTCCTCTGAGTCTGTGGGAGCCCAACAACGAAGTCCATAGTGATACCCTCCCCCTTCCACTCAGGAATCTCTATATGCTGAAGCAAACCACCAGGTCTCTGATGCTCATACTTTACCTGTTGATAATTTAAGCAACGAGCCACATACGCAACAATGTCCTTTTTCATCCTTCTCCACCAATAATGCTGCCTCAAGTCTTGGTACATTTTGGTTGCACCTGGGTGAGTCGAATACTTACAACCGTGAGCTGCCTCAAGGATCAACTCACGAAGGCCATCAACATTAGGCAGACATAACCGACCATGCATCCTCAAAACACCATTATCTTCAACTGTAACCTGCTTGGCACCATCGTGTCGAACTGTATCCCTAAGGACCATCAAATGCGGGTCATCATCCTGCCGCTCCCGGATACGCTCAATTAGAGAAGACCGAGTGCTGTACAAGCTAGAAAACTACTGGGAGAAATTTCCAACCTCACGAATGGATTAGCCAACGTCTAAATGTCTGAAGCCAACGGTCTCTCACCAACTGGAATATACGAAAGGCTGCCAATACTCACCGCCATTTTACTCAATGCATCGGCTACCATATTGGCCTTCCCTGGGTGATACAATATGGTGACATCATAATCTTTTTGTAACTCTAACCATCTCCGCTTCCTCAAATTTAGATCTTTCTGCTTGAATAAGTACTGGAGGCTGCGATGGTCAGTAAAAACCTCACACGGCATGCCATAATGATAGCGCCTCCAAATTTTCCATGCATGAACAATGGTTGCCAACTCTAAGTCATGAACAGGGTAATTCTGCTCATGGACCTTCTGTCACACCTCCTTTTTACTAGCCGGGGAAGGGTATAAGGGAGTTTTTCCAATTTAAGTGACAATCGAAAACGGAATTATTTTATTTAAAATTCAGAGTCGCCACTCGGGATAGTTTATGGTGTCCCAATTCACCAGTTTAAATCCGAGTCGAGGAAAACTTGACTCTGTTTTAAAGTCTGTGAACACAGAAATCCGGGTAAGGAATTCTATTAACCGAGAGAAGGTGTTAGGCATTCCCGGGTTCCGTGGTTTTAGCACGGTCGCTCAACTATTATTATTGGCCTATTTATCTGATTTTAAAACATTGTTTGAGACCTACGTGCATTTATTCCTTTTAAACCGCTTTTAATAATCCAATTGTTATACAGCTAATTATTCGGTTGCACATTGTGAATCATGTCACGGGAACCGTACCCACGATCCACAACGTGTTTATTTTATTAATTTAAATTGTGGCCGAGTCACATAAATGTACCCTGGTTTTTAATAGTTAAGATTCACAACCACGTCACGGGAACCGTACCCGTAGCTATGACAATTATTTAATTAACAGTTTGATGGTCGAGTCACGCCAGCGTGCACTCTAATTTTGGAGTTACGTACCATGACTAGTCCACGAGAACCGTACCCATGGTCATGATAACTTATCAATCGCGCATAAATGTAACGTAATACACGCTAATAAAACTTAATAGAATACTTACAAATAAAACTCACCGACGAAATTAAATGGACCAAAATTTCTCACAAATAAGTCCAACTCAACTCTATACCAATGTATATTCTAATGAACATGGACTTTGTTAATAAGAAGTTTAAAATATTCCACAAGAATGAAGCATCACATCACTAAATCAGCATTCAACCAAAACTGAGCAAAATAGATTCACAAAGTTACTGGAATAATGAATTAAAGCCAATATAGTAAAAAAAAAAAAAAGAGAGAGATGGACCTCAAGTAGATTTCTCTTCAATTTTAGTGACTTCAAACGAACATGAACAAGGATCCAAGCCTGACCGGGAACTTGAACGGCAACCTTGAACGAGAGCTTCTTGGCGACAACCTCGATGTAAAAGTTTACTGTTCCGAGAACCTCTGAGCGTGTTTATGCGAGAGGTTCCAGGGTCATTCTTGCTACTGGTTTTTCTGAGGAGGGAATTGTTTTTAGGCAAAATGAAGGCTCACCGATGACGAAATCCGGATGATAGCAGTAGCGCTCGTCGGAAAATCCTAGAACCGACCAGTTTTAAGAATCTGGACTTATTCGCAACAAAGATGAGGAGACGTTAGGTCGCTGATAATGGAATTCTGGCCAGATCCGTCACCGGACTGTCAGCGACGAAACAGGGTGAGGAAAATGAGGAAGGAGGGCATTTTGGTCGTGGCTGGTCGCCAACGAACGGCGATGGCAACGTAGGAGGGAGGTCTGCCGCATTTGTTGCTCGTCGGCGGCTGCTTTTTTTTTTTTTTGAAAATGAGACGGAAGTCTACGGAGGTAGGGCTGAAGGAGATGAGGAAATTGGCGTTAGGGGGTGCTGCTGGTTAGGTTTTATCAATGGGTATATGGTGTGAGAGATCTCAAGGGTCTTTGTGGGTAATTGCTGCTGCTGATGAGTGAGAGAGGAAGAAGAAAAGAGGGGAGGGAAACGGCCCTGGTTTTTTATCAAAGGGGAGGGGATCTTTTTCTTGTGTGATAGGGCCTTTTATAGGGGTATATGTTTGAGGGTTAGGTTAATAGGTATTGGGCTAAGGGGAATGGGCTTGAGAATTATGGGCTTAGGCCTGAGTTGGGCTCTAAATCTACAAAATTGGGCTAAGAAGTTGCTTCTAAAATACTTATAATATAACTCTTAATTGATTTTAATAAATTATTATTTTAAAAATAAAACTAAGAATTAAAGTTGAAACTATTTCTTTTTGGTCTTTTTCAAAGATTATATAAAAATAAAAATCCTAGCAAAATAGTATGACTATAAAATGAAATTATTTTTTTTATAATTTTAGTTTTTGCGATAAAATAAAGTAAAAGGTCAAAACTAGTTAAGATAATGATATTAGACCTAAACTAAATATTTAAATGCTATACTGTGTAAAATCACGGGGAGGTTCAAAAATTACATGTCTACAGCTGCCCCTCTTTGACTGGAAACGCGAAGAGTTTTCAGACAAAGAACAACAAGACATGTTTTGACCCGACCTTTATTTAAAAGTGTAGAAAACTTAAAAGGAAGGAGGATGTGGCCGAGTCCTGGTTTTGGACAGCCTACATATCCCGGGTTATAAGGGAATCAGGTCGCGTGTAGTTCAAGGAGAGTGATGGAATGATGAGTTGCAGAGTCGAGCGAGGTTCCGTCCGAGGCTCCGGTTCGCGGTCCCGTTATTACATCAAAATCAAAAATAAAATACTAACTAAGCCTATCAGCTACGAGTTACAAAATTCCTATCTATAAGTCTTCTGAAGCTTGATCTTGAGTCTTGAATGATCTTCATGCAGACATTAGATTTGAACCTTGACATTTGCTAGCTGCAGGTGCTAGTTCATTTTTTTCACCTCTTCGGATCATAATGGGACATGCAAAGTTTATGACTCAGTCATGTCTGGAGCAATTCACATCTTCTCTCCGCTTCTGCACTTGGATACTTTTTTTTTTGTTTTTCTTCTTTTATTCTGAATTGAGTTCTACTTTTGTAGGTCATCTATTGTCGACTCACATTCCTGCCGCGAGCTTCTGCTATTTCTAACCTGAATTGAATTCTGAAATAGATTCCCTTATTTTCCAGGCGGGTGCCTGACTGCCGAAACTTGGACTGCATTCCCTTGTTCTTCAGGTGGGCGCCTGATTACCAAAACTTGAATTGTATTCCCTTGTTCTCCGGTGGGTGCCTGATTTCCATAAACTTGAAATGTATTCCCTTGTTCTCCAGGTAGGTGCCTGATTGCCAAAACTTTAACTGGTATTCCCTTGTTTTCTAGATGGGCTCCTGATTTCCACAACTTGAATTGTATTCCCTTGTTCTCCAGGCGGGCACCTGATTTCCACAACTTGAATTGTATTCCCTTGTTCTCCAGGTGGGCGCCTGATTTCCACAACTTGAACTGTATTCCCTTTGTTCTCCAGGTGGGCGCCTGATTTCCACAACTTGAAACTATATTCCCTTCGTTCTCCAAGTGGGCGCCTGATTTCCACAACTCGAAATTGTATTCCCTTTGTTCTCCAGGTGAGCGCCTGATTTTTGAAACTTGAAACGGTATTGAATTCACCCTGTTCTCCAGGTGGGTGTCTGCGATCACAACAAAATAGACAAAACAAAGAAAATTTGCTGCCCCAGTTTGTACCAGGAACATTTGTGAGTGTTAGTCGAATCCCATTTTCCAGGTGGGTCCTGAAAACTTAAATCAAATCCATTTATCTAAGAGGGTCCTGAAAATTAAAACCTAAATCTTTGAAAATTNTGTATTCCCTTGTTCTCCAGGTGGGCGCCTGATTGCCAAAAACTTGAACTGTATTCCCTTGTTCTCCAGGTGGGCGCCTGATTACCAAAAACTTGAATGTATTCCCTTGTTCTCCAGGTGGGCGCCTGATTGCCAAAACTTTAATTGTATTCCCTTGTTCTCCAGGTGGGCGCCTGATTTCCACAACTTGAACTGTATTCCCTTTGTTCTCCAGGTGGGCGCCTGATTTCCACAACTTGAAACTATATTCCCTTCGTTCTCCAAGTGGGCGCCTGATTTCCACAACTCGAAATTGTATTCCCTTTGTTCTCCAGGTGAGCGCCTGATTTTTGAAACTTGAAACGGTATTGAATTCACCCTGTTCTCCAGGTGGGTGTCTGCGATCACAACAAAATAGACAAAACAAAGAAAATTTGCTGCCCCAGTTTGTACCAGGAACATTTGTGAGTGTTAGTCGAATCCCATTTTCCAGGTGGGTCCTGAAAACTTAAATCAAATCCATTTATCTAAGAGGGTCCTGAAAATTAAAACCTAAATCTTTGAAAATTTGAAATTAAAATCCCATTATCCAGGAGGGTCCTGAGAATTTAAAACCTAAATCTTTGAAAATTTGAAATTAAAATCCCATTTTCCAGGAGGGTCCTGAAAACTGAAGATGAACTTACCTGAGCCCTGCTCTCTTTCTGGAAGATCTCTGTTGAAAGAAGAAAATTCTTTGCCCTTGAATCATGCTTTCCTTATGGAGGAACCCTGCAGATCGAACAAATTTCTTGCCTCTGTCTCAAACAAATGAAATCTTGTTAGCTTGAAAACTTGGTGGTTAGCTCGTGGCATTGTTGCTGACGGTGTCCTCTTCTGTCACTATCATTCTTCGTTCTGATTAGACTAAAAACTGAGTCTAACTAACTAAAAACTGACCCTATTCTCCAGGCGGGACGCCTGAACTCAAGAAAAACTAGAGATTAAAACTTAAGGAAACTACAACTGACACTATTCTCTAGGCGGGCCCCCTTAAATTAAGAAAACTAAAGACTAACAACTGGAGGAAACTAAAATTGACCCTATTCTCCAGGCGGGACTCCTGAACTTAAGGAAACTAAATACTAACAACTGGAGGAAACTAAAACTGACCCTATTCTCCAAGCGGGACTCCTGAACTTAATGAAAATAAAGACTAACAACTGGAGGAAACTAAAATTAACCCTATTCTCCAAGTGGGACTCCTGAACTCAAGAAAAACTAGAGATTAAAACTTAAGGAAATTACAACTAACATCTTAAGGAAAATAAAAAACTGGCCCTATTTTTCAGGCGGGACCCCTGAACTTAAGGAAAACTAAAGATTCTTCCCAACTAATGGGATGTCTAGGAGGTATGGTTCTTCTCAACTAGAGCAAGTTCTTAAGAGGTGATGATCTTCTCAAATAAGGGGATGCCTAGGAGGTAAATAAAGTATTCTCAAACAGCCTTCGTGCTGACAAAATTGGGTATGACACCTGAAAGGTTCAAGCTTCCAAGCTTTGATTTGGACATTATCTCTGTCCCTGTTTCAAACAAAGAAAACTTGTGAGTTTAAAACATGGTGGTTGGTTTGTGGCCTTGACCTTTGAGGGCGATTGCTCCTTCACTTCCTGTGGTATCTTTGGTTTCAACTTGAAAGACTTTGCCTGTTTATTGACTGACTGCTTTTCTATCATCTTTATCACAGAAAATACCTTTTCTCCTTTCAGATCCAATATCCTCTATTTTTTGCATTGCTCATGAACTGGAATCTACCAAACCTTTGTGTCTCACATGAATCCTAAAGCACGTCAATTTCCACCCACTCAGTGTGTATGTTGTTCTTTCTTGACTTAAACCACTGGCCTTGGCCTTGAGGTCTGTTGCTCCTTCACTTGCCATGATAACTTTGATTTCTGAAAATACCTTTGATTCGTTCACCTAACACCCTCCATCTGTTGCATTGTTCATGAATTGATATATACCAAACCTTTGTATTTCACATGGATCTCAAAGCATGTTGATTGTTACTGACTCAGTGCGCTTGTTGTTCTTTCCTGACTTATGCCACTTTGATGTGCTAGCTAGATCCCGTTTTGTACAATTGGAAAACTGGAGGCGAATTTTGAAGTCATTTCTCACTTGTTTTGACCAAACAGACTCGAGAAGAGGAAGTAAACAAGACAAAAGGAACAGAGTAAAGGACAAAGGGAAAAGATGATTCCTAACAAGAAAACTACAAGGTAGAAACCTATCAGATGTGGATACCAACTCTAATGACCATGACATGCACCTGCGGTCTATTCTGTTAAGAAAATCTGATGCCCAACTCCTGTTTTACCTCTACGTCATGAAACTGGGCTTCAATGCTCTGATTATCTAATCTGATTCATGATCCTTATTCGACTTGTAGTGCCCGAAGGGTTTTCAACATCAAGCCTCTCTCATTTTGTTCTTTATCTTAACTTACAGTCGCCTCAAGGTGCCCGTGAAGGTTTTCACCAATAAGACTCTCTCATTATTTTATTTCTCTCAGCTTTCACCGCCCTCGATGCACGTGAGGGTTTTCACCAATAAGACTCTCTTATTTTTTCCATTTTCCTTGTTTGGGCCGGAGTGTTGCCCCTGATATGATTCACTTCTACTTGCTCGCCTTGGCATCTCTCGAAGACTGATCGGAAGGTCTTTTGTTGGACCATAATGTGGGCTTTTGGATAGCGTTGGAAATAAAGGGTATCAAAAGGCTCAAAACAATTCAAATGGGTTCAAAATTACAACTTTCAGAATCAGATTTCTTACAACAACCACAACTTCTGCCCCAGTTTCTTTGCTTGGGAGAATTTTGGATTTTTACTTAGATGGGACCGAACCGTGAGGCTGCCTATGTATCCTTAAAAGGAATCAGGTCGAACGTAGTTCATGTCATAGAAATTACTTTGTTGTTGTGATTTTTCTTTCCTTTTTCTTCCTCTTGCTCTTCTTTTCTTTTCTTTCTTCTTTTTCTCTTTTTGTTGTTTTGTTGTTTTGTTTCTTTTTCTTTTTCTTTTTCTTTTTCTTTTATTTTTCTTCTTTTTTTCTTTTTCCTTTTCTTCTCTCTCTTTTCATTCTTTTTCTTTTCTCTTTTTCCTTTACTTATCTTTCACGCTTGCGCTTCTAATCTTTGCTACTGATTCCGAAAGAGGGGTATGAAAGAAAATAAATAAGTTTCAAAGGGGTAACAAAGGATAAAGTGTTTAGATAGCAGAAAAAAATGTCTTCGTCATTCCAATCTCCAAAACATACCAAGTGCAAACTACATAATTAAACAAACCAAGGAAAACATTTGTAACATCTTTTGATTGAACCAGACTTGATAACCATATCCACACATTCTCCTTCTACATCCGTTAACTACAAAGCACCATTGGACAACACCCTCACTCTCATTACCACGAACGGCCCCTGTCAATTTGGGAAAACTTGTCGTTAGCTTCAACCTGATGCGGCATGATGCATTTCAATAGGGTTTCTTTATGTTCTATCTGCCCCAGTTTCACACAATTCGGGCTTGAAATGATCTCAAAATGCCTTTACTTATTTCCCTCAAATGTCCCTACCTCTTCAACATTATTTCATTGCTTCATGACTAAACTGACTTTTAAAACCAGGCTGAGAATTACGCGTGCATGTCATGTCACTAGAACCAGCATGAAAAGAACTGTAAAAGGAGAAGAGAACTAAACAAAAATGACTAGAAATAGCAGAGAATTGCATTAGACAGACGGTGAAAGGGTGTGAACAACAAAACAAGCAAAATAAACTGGGGTACAACCCTAAAACAAACCTAGATAACACTAAATGATATACTACGACTAAAGGAACTAGAAAAAATAAAAGGATAGAAGGGTTTGAGTCACAAGACAATATCCGTATTACAACCCTGAAATAACCCGGACAACAGAAATGACAACAAACTAAACCACCAAAACTCCTCTCCAGGTGACCAAGAAATGGAGCGTCTTTCCAATTACCAAGCACGGTATCTTAGCCACTGAATTTTGCATCAGAAATACTAGGACCTTCACAAGTCTTCATCACATTGTTCTTAACAAATTGCTTTTGGGTTCCTTTCGCCGGCTCGTTCTTAAGATCAACCTCTGATAGCGCTGAGAGCTTAGTAGCACGTGGGCCTCCACGGCTCCTAGAAGAATTCTCACATTCCTTTTCAAAATAAATCATACCCACCATATGCATCTCATTATGCACAGACGATGGACTTAGGCTGGTGTCTGCTGCATCTGGATTTTGCACGACAATGTCGCCTGCATAAATAAGCTTCTGAATCACATCCTTCAGATTCCAACACTTCTCTATGTCATGCCCCGGGGCATCTGAGAAATATGCGCACCTTTGAGAAAAATCAAACTTCTTTGGAAGAGGGTTTGGCATTTTTAGCTGGGTCGGCTTCAACATGTCCAATTTCCTTAGCCTCTAGAACAGACTGGCATATGACTCTCCCAATGGAGTGAAGGTTTTATTCTTCTGTAACCTCTCGTTCTTAAATGCTTTATTGGGCCGGAAACCTGATCCAGTGGGTTTTCGGTAGGCTCGTGGGGCTAGATAGGCATTTTGTGGAGCTGGGTACTGGGAAAGTGATGTATGACTTTGGGGGTTCTGTGGAGAGAAGTAGCATTGGGGAGGGTCATCTGGTGCACAAGGATATCCACAGGGACGATGTCGAGGCTGGAAGTGTTGATCAGGAAAGCCCATCGGATCATCTTTTCTGTTTCTCTTTCTTCCACCCAAGCTTACTGGGATGTTCTGAATGTCTTTCGAACAACTCATGATTTTGCCTGACTTGATTCCCTCTTCTACTAGCTCCCCCATTTTTAACACATCATTGAAAGGCTTTCCCAAGGCCGGGATCAAATGACTGAAGTAGGTGGGCCCCTGGGCTTGTAGGAAAAGCTCAACCATTTCTTCTTCACCAATCGGGGTACTGACTCGAGCAGCTTGCTCCCTCCATCTGAGCCCAAACTCCCTAAAGCTTTCCTCCGGCTTCTTTTCCATTTTAGATAAGGTGGAGCGGTCTGGGGTAACACCTGATTTGTATTGAAAGTATCGAACAAAATCCTGAGCCATGTCACCCAATGTAGGCCATTTACTGATATCTTGACGATTATGCCATTCCAAAGCTGCCCCAGTCAAGCTCTCACTGAAATACGCCATTAACAAATCATCTTTCTCGCCAACACTTCTCATTTCACTACAATAATCCCTCAAATGGGCTACCGGATCTCCACACCCATCATACAAGTTAAATTTTGGCACTTTAAATCCCGCGGGCTGGTGGACGTCAGGGGACACAGACAGTTCTTTGTAAGCCATGCTACCTTGGTCTCCCATTCCTTGCTTGTTCTTTAAGGACTGTTCTATGCCTTTCAGCCTCCTGGGTATCCCATCTCGCCCTTCTTTTCCTGGAGAGTATGGGGGATCATCCGGCACTACGACCGGAGTTTGGGTAAGGGCAGCATCTAAGAAGCTAGGTGGTGGGGGGTGGTGCTCTCCCAGTCATCCATGCCTGATACATGTTCATCATGTGTTGCCTCAACATCCTTACCTCATCGGCCAAACCAGTGTCCTGTTCAACCAACTGCTTTCGGGAACCGGTATCAACCAACCCAGTTCTGTTGTTGTCTGCCATTGCCTTTTGACTTTATCTTGTAGAGAAGAGTTACCACTTTAAAAACCACAAACCAACCACCCTTCTGATATGAATATAACAAAATGAAGCCAGCACGTTAGCGTTAGGGCATTTAACATAAGATAATCTCACTTTATGTGCAATGCACCTAGCCATAGTTATCGGTTCTAAAATGACTTCAAGGGTACAAAGGTCAGTTGACATCAACCAAATTTGTTCATTTCAACCTCTCCTTTCTTTGCTTTTCTAGCACTTGCTTGATCATTTTCCTTCCTCTTTTTTTTTTCTAATTATCACTCTTTTCTTTCCTCTCATTTCTCACGTTCCATAATTTCACCCCTCTTTTTTTTCTCTTTTTTTCTTTTTTCTTTTGATAAATAAAAATGATTCGATCGAACCTTATGTAGGTTGCCTACGTATCATGACCCCGCATGAATCAGATCTTTGCGTAGTTCGGGAAGATCGGAAATAAAGTAAACAAACTGACATTCTCTTTTTTTTTCCTTTTTACCTTAATGACTACTCTGATGAGAAAAGAGAAATAAAAGAAGCAAATCTTTTTCTTTTTTTTTTATTTTCTAGATTTAATGTTCTATAACCTATTCCAAACTCAAGTTTAACGAGCATATATAGTTTTTTACTTTTTTTTTTTTTTGAAACAAACACTCTATGAGAAATTATTAAGGAAAAACCTAGAAGAGAAAAAATATTTTTTTGATTCTTTTTTTTTCTGAAATGAAATCCAAACAATAAATCAAAGAAAAATATTTCGAATTTTCATTTGATATCCCTGAAGAAAGAATTCAAAATGAGAAATGAAAACGATAAAAAAATAACCAAAAAAATTGTTTTTGGATTTCAATTTTTTAATTATTTAAAGGAGAAATTTTAAAGATAAACAGCAAATAAGGTATGTTATTTCTTCTATGTACAATGTCCTAAAGTTCTAGTAAAAAAGAAAAGAAATTTTTTTTTGTTCATTTTCATTAATTTCCCAAAGGAGAACCTCAAAAGATTTTTTTTTTGGATTTTTGGAATTAATATCTTAAAGAAAACATAACTAAAAGAAAATTCTCTTTTTTCAAAAAAAATTTTGGTCCTAATATAGTAGAGGATATATAAAAATAATTTTATTTTGATATTGATTGCCTTCAAAAACAATCTCAAAGAAAAAAATTTCATTTCTAGAATTAGTATTCTAAAGAAAACTTATAACGAAAATATAAAAACGTAAAATTCCTTCCTCTTTTTTTTTGATTTTTGACTTGTAACACATTTTCAAATATAAAATAAGAAATACAATAACAAAACACTAGACAAACTTAACCAGACTATTACAAACTCTAACATCACCTAAAAGACTGAATACTACTATACAAGACTAGAAAGTAAAACATGAACGATTGACTCAAAAATAAAAAATGTCTTCTCGAGCAGCTCCTGAATGCAGTGATCCTGGGGTGTCTGTCATGCTCAAACTCCGGTAAGTAAATCCACACCTGTATGAGAAAACTTTAAACCAACACTAAGTGAGACAATAACACTCCTTACTGGACGTATGCAAGACATGATTGAGACTATTTTTGCAAAATGGCTTATTTGGCCAAAAGATGACTAGAAGTGCAAAATTTAACTAAGACCCCGCAAAGCCAAGAACCAAAGACTTACTAGGAAGACCGGACCCTATGTGGGTTGCCTGCGTATCAAACCCCGAAAGACGAGAATCAGGTATGCGTAGTTCGGGCAGATTGGATATGGGCGAGAATAAAAAAAAACTAATTTAGAGAATATATTTTTTGTCTTTTTCCTTGAAAATAATGAAACATGCAAAATCTTTTTGGATTTTCTTTTTCCTTTTTTTTTTTTGATTTTTGATTTTCAAAAAAAAAGATGAAAAAAGTGCAAAATCTTTTGAATTTTACAAGTTTTTGTTTTTTGTCTTTTTATTAATAAAAATGTAACAAAAACATAACTTGGCCCTACTTGCTTCATTTTCACACTTCACCCTCTTTTTTTCCTTTTTTTTTTTATTTGCCCACAACTATCATTGGTCCGCCAAATGATGTTTTTACCCTTGAATAAATGCAACATGTAGCACGTAGGATGCACCAAGATGGTCTGTTATTTTGGGTACACCTGTCCTAGACAGACTCAACCTTTGTGTTGAGTCTTCAAAGTCAAATGCACGTGATGAAAACAAACGTTGTTACTAGGGATCTGGCATAAGGCTGAGTTATTCTAGGTTTAGAACCTAGGTGTATTGTTCTAGACCTGGCTTACCCGAGCAGACAACTCGAGCCGAGGGGGGGCAGCGTACCGGTAACCAAAAGATCATCCGGCTTTGCAACTTATCCGAACCTCGTTCTAAATTGGGATATGACACTAACAGAAAGAAGTCATGCCAGCGTGCACTCCTCAGAAGATAGAAGAGAGAGGTTTCGTAGCAGTTATATACTGTTCAGATAATATCAAAGAGGTAAAAAATAACATTTAGCACATTAGGCCCAAACATGTAAATCAAATCAGGTAATAAATAAAGCCAACATATAACAATTATTCTAAGCTCGAATTCTTCTAGTTCAGGGTTCGTTCCCTAGTAGAGTCGTCAGAGCTGTCACACCTCCTTTTTACTACCCGGGGAATGGTATAAGGGAGTTTTTCCAATTTAAGTGACAATCAAAAATGGGATTATTTTATTTAAAATTCAGAGTCGCCACTCGGTATAGTTTATGGTGTCCCAAGCCACCAGTTTAAATCCCGAATCGAGGAAAACTTGACTCTGTTTTACAGTCTGCGAACACAGAAATCCGGGTAAGAAATTCTGTTAACCCGAGAGAAGGTGTTAGGCATTCTCGGGTTCCGTGGTTTTAGCACGGTCACTCAACTATTATTATTGGCCTATTTATCTGATTTTAAAATATTGTTTGAGACCTACGTGCATTTATTCCTTTTAAACCGCTTCTAATAATCCAATTGTTATACAACTAATTATTCGGTTGCACATTGTGAATCATGTCACGGGAACCGTACCCACGATCCACAACATATTTATTTTATTAATTTAAATTGTGGTCGAGTCACATAAATGTACTCTGGTTTTTAATAGTTAAGAGTCACAACCACGTCACGGGAACTGTACCCGTAGCTATGACAATTATTTAATTAACAGTTTGATGGTCGAGTCACGCCAGCGTGCACTCTAATTTTGGAGTTACGTACCATGACTATGCCACGAGAACCGTACCTATGGACACGATAACTTATCAATCGCGCATAAATGTAACGTACTACACGCTAGTAAAACTTAATAGAATACTTACAAATAAAACTCACCGACGAAATTAAATGGACCAAAATTTCTCACAAATAAGTCCAACTCAATGCTATACCAATGTATATTCTAATGAACATGGACTTTGTTAATAAGAATNATCCAAGCCTGACCGGGAACTTGAACGGCAACCTTGAACGAGAGCTTCTCGACGACAACCTCGATGTAAAAGCTTACTGTTCCGAGAACCTCTGAGCGTGTTTATGCGAGAGGTTCCAGGGTGATTCTTGCTACTGGTTTTTCCGAGGAGGGGATTGTTTTTAGGCAAAATAAAGTCTCTCCGATGACGAAATCCGGATGATAGCTGTAGCGCTCGTCGAAAAATCCTAGAACCAACTAGTTTTAAGAATCTGGACTTATTTGCAACAAAGATGAGGAGACGTTAGGTCACCGATAATGGAATTCCGGCCAGATCTGTCAACGGACTGTCAGTGATGAAACAGGGTGAGGAAAACGAGGAAGAAGGGCATTTTGTCCGTGGCTGGTTTCCAGCGAACGGCGATGGCAACGTAGGAGGGAGGTCTGCCGCCTTTGTTGCTCGTCGGCGACTGTTTTTTTTTTTTTTTTGAAAATGAGACGGAAGTCTGCGGAGGTGGGGCTGAAGGAGATGAGGAAGTTGGCGTTAGGGGGTGCTGCAGGTTAGGTTGTATCAATGGGTATATGGTGTGAGAGATCACAAGGGTCTGTGTGGGTAATGGCTGTTGCTGATGAGTGAGAGAGGAAGAAGAAAAGGGGGGAGGGAAACGGCGCTGGTTTTTTGTCAAAGGGGAGGGGATCTGTTTCTTGTGTGATAAAGATTAAAGGGCCTTTTATAGGGGTATGTGTTTGAGGGTTAGGTTAATAGGTATTGGGCCAAAGGGGAATGGGCTTGAGAATTATGGGCTTAGGCCTGAGTTGGGCTCTAAATCTACAAAATTGGGCTAAGAAGTTGCTTCTAAAATACTTATAAAATAACTCTTAATTGATTTTAATAAATTATTATTTTAAAAATAAAACTAAGAATTAAAGTTGAAACTATTTTTTTTGGTATTTTTCAAAGATTATATAAAAATAAAAATTCTAGCAAAACAGTATGACTATAAAATGAAACTATTTTTTTATAATTTTATTTTTTGCGATAAAATAAAGTAAAAAGTCAAAACTAGTTAAGATAATGATATTAGGCCTAAACTAAATATTTAAACGCTATACTGTGTAAAATCACGGGGAGAGTCAAAAATTACATGTCTACTCCTTCAGCTGCCGAGAAGCATATGCAATCACCTTGCCATCATGCATTAATATTGTACCTAATCCAATACGAGATGCACCACAATATACCGTGCACAATCCTAAACCTGTGGGCGTCACCAACACTGGCGTCGTAGTCAAATCCATCTTGAGCTTCTAAAAGTTCCACCCACACTCGTCTGACCATTTGAATGGAACACCCATTCGGCTCAATATGATCTTAATAGT
The DNA here is from genome assembly GCA_005239525.1 of Nicotiana knightiana. Taxonomy (NCBI): domain Eukaryota; kingdom Viridiplantae; phylum Streptophyta; class Magnoliopsida; order Solanales; family Solanaceae; genus Nicotiana; species Nicotiana knightiana. The sequence continues at coordinate 23,327 of ML402357.1, read as the reverse complement.
TGTTCATAATCGATTTCAGATCACCCAATAACTTCACGTAACAATAATCCCCTTTCTACCCTTCACAATACTGATAACGAGATGCGATTCATGAAGACCTCATAATACTATACTCGAATTAACGTGTCTCATTTAACGCCACACGGGCGTGCACATACCTCGTACGTCAAAGATCAATAATTATAACACGGATTTGGCAAATTTTGCACAGTTAATTAATTAATTAATCTATTTATTTACTTATTATTAGTATTACTTTTATTATTATTTATTCATTTATTATTATGATTATCATCATTATTTTATACATAAATTGTTGAATAATCCTAACAGGCATGACTCCCTACCGGTACTATAGCAAAAGTTTAATTCACAAGGGAGAATTTAAACACAAGAATTTCCATCACAATGACCTCGTCCTTACATAACTTCCACCGAGGCTCATAGCCCAATTTAAACATCTCAAATCATATTAAAATGCAAGGATCTCTCCTTCAATTCTGAATCACAAGTAGCATGCATATCGTGTCAATCGAAACTTTCCATTTTCCTTCCTTTAAATATTTTCCGTTAAATAAAATTACAACACGTAATGATAGACGCAACTATCTCCATAGAATCTCTCAATACAAGTATTCACATAAGTATATTTTTGAGTTACGAAGCTCACCCGAGAGTAGAGCATATTAGAAGACTTTTATTAGTTATGCATAACCGTATTAAGTTCAGGAAATCATCACTTTATAATAATTAGAGATTGCTCTTGTAATGACACCATTTAATGTAACGACCTCAACCATACCATAGAAAATATATCAACAGGCTGGGTCTCCACCTCTAGGAATCTAACCTCCACTTTCGACATTCCGACTCCTTTTTTCATAGCTGGTCATGTAGTTGAGTTGTAACTGCAATGGGGAACGTAGCCTGAGTGTTCTGATGATATATGACTCTCCAAAGTCTAGGACAATTTCTATCACTCGCCGAAATGATGTATCAACCTGCCCTGAGTCGTACAAAAATTTTACAATCATATTTGAGTCCTTTGATGAGTCTGTGAACTTGCTCTCTGGCTATATGAACCAAAGTAGGAGTATGACAGGCTGACTTATCAAACCTGATGGCATATTCTGACACCGTCATATGACCTAACGCAACCGTTCAAACCTTATGCGCCACGTATTATGGAGAGTCCGAGAAGCAAATATTTCAAAAGCATTTATGAGAACTGAGTCAAGTAATTGATGTTGCATTGGCTAGTCATCCTCTTCGTAGGCTTGTCACAAACACCGGCGGCCAATTTCTTCTTTTACTATGTTAACTCAACACTGTTGAGCTACCCCCTTTATTCATATACTTTTTCATCATTCTTTTGGGGTAACTCTCATCTCTATTGATGCACAATGATCCTAAAAGTAGAGATCTATACAGAATAACCTTGGCACAAACCATATAGTCTAGAAGCTTGTCAACCACTGTACTCCCTCTGGAGCACCCCAAAATCCGCAATCGTGACTTCCACGCTGAGTAAACCTTATGTAGATTTAAAGTTTGTTATATAACTCCTTTGGTACTGAGGTATATGGTTATTAAGGTGGCAGACATATCGCAAGTCCCAGCTTTATCTCTTGCAAAATCTCAGGCCTTATACATTCCAGGCCAAAACCGATATAACACATGACCCTGCAGTCTATTCCTTGACAGTGGACTTCCCCACTTGGCACGAAGCCATAGGTCACAATGTCTGATAATTCACAATGATAAACTTCACAACTCATATAAATCAATATGGGGTAAAAAAGCCAAAATAAGTGATTTTAGTTGCTTTCAACTATTCCCTTGTTATGCCATACTGGAGTAGCTATAAATCCTTCTGGGATATGGACTAGTCCAACATGTACCGACTGGGCTAGAACCTCCGCGTCCAGATCCATTTGAGACTTTGCAATAGGTGTTGATGTTCGAGCTTTAGACTGAGCTCCGCTTCTGTCTCTTCCCCTAATCGTAGCTGTCATTGGGGCTTCAACTCTTGTCTGGTTGTAGACGCTTTACGTGTTGTCGAGATTCGTGAGAGCAAAAGAATAGGCAAGTTCAATCATCAATGGTAGATAAATTCGCACGATGGAGTAGAATAGAAGTGAAATTGTTCCTAACTTCATAGCTTCTGAGAGATAAGTACAGACGTCTCCATACCGATCCTTCAGAATCTACCAAGTTTGTTCGTGAATTGTGAGACCTAGTCAACCTAGTGCTCTGATACCAACTTGTCACGACCCAAATTCCCAACCTTAGGGATCGTGGTGACGCCTAACACCACACTTGCTAGGCAAGCCAATGTTAGAATTCGATTAACTAATTTCCTTTGATTATTTACTTAAGCATAAATAAATAAATTAAAAGTAAATTTAATTTAAATGATTTTCAATAAGATACTCCAAATATAAAATAAGAAGCAATTAAATAAAACGAACCACGAACTAAGCATATAAATAACTCTAAGACTACCCCAGGGTCTGATGTCATAATTCACGAACTACTAAAAAATACTACAAATACTGGCTGAAAGAAATAATGTAACTAATCTGAATAAAATAAAACAGCATTTATGAAAATAGGAGAAGACTCTCGGGATCTGCAAACGCCGGCAGATATACCTCATGTCCCTAAATAAATGAATAGTCGCTATAAATATCTCTATTGACGGTCGATACCTAGATCTGCACAAAAGAGTGCAGAGTGTAGTATCAGTACAACCGACCCCATGTACTGAGTAAGTGTCGATCCTAACCTCGACGAAGTAGTGACGAGGCTATGGCAGGACATTAACAACATATAACATGTGGTAATAATATATACAATAACGCAATAAAAACAATTCTACTCGAACAAGAAAAATATAATGGAGACAATAAATATAAAGCAAGAAGGAAATCTAAACAAATAATTAAGTACTGAAACAACAACAAAATAATTCAGCCGCCTTTTCCAGGTCTCATCTATAACTAATTCTCAAATAAGTTTCCAAATTTCCAAAATTTAACTTTGAATAAAAGTAGTGCCAAAATATGAAAAATAGTAATATAAAATAGTAAGTTTTCAAATCTTTATTTTTCCTTGAAAATCAGTTAAAAAAAATACAAATGTCCTCCCTTATCGCTCCTTGTTGCGGCGTGCAACCCGCTTCCACTTGTCCACCCTTATTGCTCCTCCGTAAATATATCACCTTTATTACTACTGTTGCAGCGTGCAACCCGATCCCACATGTCCGCCCTTATCACTCCTTGTTGTGGCGTGCAACCCGCTCCCACCATACATATCATATCAATTTATTCATAAATTTTCTCAATTCAGGCCAAGCCTTTCACAATACTTTTATTTCCACAATTTCAAACAGAAAATCGTATAACTCGTAAGTTGTAACCAATATCATTTGACAATAAAACCAACAAGAAATATATGTAAATACCGTAACACTGTCAACCCAGCTCAGTCTTTATGTACCATGATAAAATCAAGAGAACAACCAACACTTTTAACACACTTGCATAAACAATTGGCAATAATAGATTGAAATCAAATAGCCACGTAAACCTCAACAATCATCAAACAATTAAACCGCAATTCTCATAGCTTCCTGAATATTATCAAAAATGAGAGCAACAGGAATATAAATATATATATACACACACACAACCAAACTACTCAACCGTTTTGTACCACAAGGGAACCAAATAAACAACCAATACTCTTTCCAAAATAACCACAGTAATATTTAATAACAAAATAACAAGGCCAACTAGTCATAGAAACAATAATGAACAAAGAATAATTAAGACAAGCATCAATTAAGTTGGGAACGGGAAAGGGATCATGTTTATCAGGCAAATTGGGTGGTGCATAGATACTCGTCACCTCACCTATACACCACGCCCTTGCATTTCACATAGCAATTAAGTCGGAGATTCCTATTCCCTCAAGTCAAAGTTAGACCAAATACTTACCTCAATTCCGCAGGCCAGTCATTGCTCAATTATAATTTTTTCTTTCGAATTCACCTCCAACCCACTCAAATCTGAATTTTTTTTTTTAAAGTTAAATGAGATGTAGTCTGACTGGTTAGCAAATGTGATAATACATTTTGTATCAGGCTTGGGTGCTGGAAACAAATGCTTTAGGATGTTATCTTTCCTTTCACCAAGCTTCATGATCAAAATATTTCTTTGTTGAAAATTTGTCAAAAATCAGATGTGGTACGAGGCATGGTTCCAATAGATTTTTTTTCTTTTTGTCCTTTATATCATGTCTCGTGACCACATTGAGCAATCCAAAGTAAGTAGTTGAACCAAATGGTTTGTGCCGTTACATAGTTGACAACGGGATCTATTATCAACTTGCCAGGATAAATTGTTGTTGAACGGAGATTTGGAGTAGTTCACGGGCTTGGGTCTAGCAGATAACGTTGTAATAATGTCTTTGAATTCGGGACGAAGCCCTTTGAATATATAGATATCGAAATCAGAGAGGGGAAGGGGACTACCAACTGCAACTCGTTCATCTCAGCCATGAACTTTAAATAATAGAAACCTTTGCTGCTGATTTTGTTTAATTTGTCGCAACCCATGCGACCTAATAGCAATAACCCTATTTATAATAGTATGAAACCTACTCGAAAACTTAGAATTACATAAACTAGTAAATATAAAATTCTAAACAATTTAGGTCTCCACACTCCAACTTTGAATTGTATTCTGCCGGATTGAATTCTACAACTTCATATTTATAACTCTTTTCAATTGTTTATGTGAGCACACTTAATGTTTTCTTTTTAATCTTGACTTTTAGTTTCAATTAGTTGAACAATGATTAATTATGTTGCAAGAGAATAAAAGGTAACTCACGTTAATTAGTGTTAACTGGGGATCTATCAGAAAATAATTATAGAAAACCCCACTACTGTTAAAATGCAACTGAGTCTAATCAGGTATATTTGGGGTTCATACGTGTAGTAGATATAATTACTATAATGTTAAATTTTTATTTTTATTTTTTTATATGAAATGGTCACGTGATTTAATGTGGTTTTAGATCAAATATAAATTATGGTTTCAAGTCCTATATTTTACTGCGGACCTCCCGGGATCGTCGGAATACAGGTCGGGGTCCGTTTACTCAAAATGTTGACCAAAGTTAATCAAAATCAACAATTTAACTCTAAAGATCATTATTTCTTATATTTTCACATAAAATCTTTCTCGTTTCACGCCCAGACTGTGCACGAAAATCGAGGTAGTTAAAATAATATTTTTATGGCTAGTAAGCCTAGAACGGAGTCTAAATTCATAAAATGACCCCTTGGGTCATCACAGAAATTTATGTAAAATTAATTTTGTTGAGTTATATTAGGAGTGTATCACGTTAATTGATCCTCTTTCTGTTATTAGACAGCTGGACAAATCTAATTCTAAGGTGATTGTCATTATTGTATTTCTGAATACATGGCGCGAATACATCTGAATACAGTCGCGTACAGCTGGATTCCCTTATTTTTAGGCAATTTTTTGTTAATGTATCCATGAATACAGTAGCACGAATACAGCGAATACATTACCGTAACAACTGAATAATAACTATAGAAAGTAATTATATAAATGTTAGCTATAAGAAGTTAATAGTCACTGAACAATAGTGGATTCTGAAAATTCTTCTTAAATTTATCATTTACGTAAATATGTACCATTAATTGGGCCACCACTACTTGCTGATTTGGGCCTTACTAGACTGATTATTTTCTGTCAGTTCATTGCTTGCTGTGCTAATTCCATAACATTAAGATTGGACAACTTTTTGGCAACTGTAGACTGTAGATCGGGTGATTTTCACAAAGAGGATCATCCATTTAAGTATCTTTTGTTAGTGATGACTGATGAATAATAATATATGATCCGCCACAACATTTCTCCCATTGTTAATCATCATACAGATGGTATTGTGGATATGCAATTATTGATGTCAAATAATTGCCAAGTGATCATGAAAATCAATTATTTCAATTTATTAGCTTTTCGTCTAAATAATTGCCAACGGATCATATGAAATAAATTAGTTAAAATTATTAATGCTTCATAGCTATTTAGTATATATTCGTAATTCATATAAATACATCCTATATCCTAGTGTATTTTAAATTCGTTTTAGAAAAAATTTCTATTCATGCTTTCTTTCTTCAGCACCTATGTGCATCTATATATACGAACCTTGGTTATCTGTATTTGTTGGTACCTTCTATGCTTTAGGACTAATATATTAGAAGTCCTCGTCTCTTTATAAAAGAGAAATTAATATCTACAGGCTATCCTATTTTCCTCTTACAATGTCAAAAAAAAGTAAAAGCTAATTTCTTACCGTATTCAAACCAACTATGATGTTGATTTGCTTTATTTTAGCGTCATGATGTGCAATACAAGTTCAGATTAAGGGAGTTTATCATAGGATAATAGCTTAGGGTTGTTTAAGTGGAGCAAATATAGATAGAATATTAACTAGCGTTGTAGTGGAGTGATAAATACTCTTTCATTCTTAACTAAAGTTCTATATAGAATTACTTTTGTTAGGGAACATTTTAACTCCAATATGGGATTACTTTTTTTGGCCAAAAATTGAGGTGTTTGGTCAAGCTTTTGAAAGGAAAAAAAGTGCTTTTGAGAAGAAGCAGAACCAGTTTTTGAGAAACACAAAAAAATAATTTCTTTCCAAAATCACTTTTCTGAGAAGCACTTTTGAGAAAAATACACTTAGAAGCAGTTTTCAAAAGCTTAGTCAAACATTAATTACTGTTCAAAAGTATTTTTCAAATTAATTAGTCAAACAAAAACTATTTCTCACTAAAAGTACTTTTTACTTTTGAGAAAAACACTTCTCAAAATAAACTGATTTTAGAAGTTTGGTCAAACATGCTAATGCTAGAAGAAGAAGGCCATTGTTTGGGCTAGATCTAGAAAGGAGAAAAGAAACATCAGAAAACTGAGGAGAGACAGAGAGCAAGCTTTAGGAATCACTAACATCATTAGGCATATCAATGGTGGTAGAAAATTCTGCATGAAGTCCATTCATCTGAAAGCAATTAAATGCAAATTATCAATCTATAGACATTAGGAAACTAGGCCTACTTTAACAAACAATAGGGTGTCATCTTCAAGAGAAGTCTGATCAAGTTCAATTTATCTTGATGTTATATGTAGACAACTTGCCCCCATAAAAATGTCATGTTACTCTTGTAGCTACCCTAGCTAGAATAAAATGAAATGACAATTTTTTTGCGTAAAGACATGACTTAATTACTCGTCATGGCTTTTCGCTTAATCAGAAATATATTTTGGTTCTATATTTTTACTTTTATAAAATACATATCAAATACTATACTACTAAATGGAAAATACAATCTTTATATAATTGGTTAAGGTTTGGTTCAACAAGTGGTATAGCAGTTGCTATCTTCTAAATGTAATATTTGAACATATATATATACTATTATTAAAAGTACGAAATTCCTATCGAAATATTGTTCGTCTTTTTTACCCTTCGTATAAATATTCTGTGTTGGATAAAATTGTAAATATATATGAAGTGTTTGTTTTCTTATTAAAAAAATCAAAATTTTCGTAAGATTTAAGAAGGAAGAGGAAGAAGAGAATGAGTAGGTTTCAAACTCATTAAGATCGGTTCATATTTCAGCAATGTTATTTTAGGACTTTTTTCCCCTTAAAAAAGGAATAAAGAATCACAATTAATACTTTTATTTTTTCAATTAACCAATATTTAGGTTTTTGAGATCTACTATGAGTTTTCCACTTTGATTTTCTGTTACTCCTATTTTTTTTCAATGCAATTAGATATTGTAATCTCCCACGTAAGGAAGGCACTGAAATAAACTCCTAGAGTTCTAATTTCAGAAAAGATTCATATTCATATTTAGATGAACTACGCATTCCGTCTTGCTTTAATTGTACGAGTTAGCCGCTTTATCAATATTTCCTCAAGCACGAATATTAGTCTTTCCTGAGGCCGATGATTTTGATACTTCTCCTGATATGCCAAATAATCAGAAAATAATGTCAAATCTCTGCCATCACTATCATTGTATGTGGTTGTATTTAAGTAGTGTTAGTTTTGAATAATCCGACTATGTTTGTATTTTCTGTATTGACCTTTCTTCTTTTATGTATCTATTTTTCTATTGTTTCTCTTCCTCTAAATTATCTATGTTATGAGTTTTCATTCACAAGTTCTTTTCGAATAAATTTGAGTTGGAACTTTTTATTGCATTGTATTGCCAGTATGTATGATGAATATGGATTAAACTAACTCTTATTTTATTTTATTTTATTCTTTTTTGTTGATTAAGGAGTGCAATTGATTAAATTTGAGTTGGAAATGTTTATTCATTTACTTTTCAAGGGTAATGACTAACGACATGACCATGCACCTTGATTAATATGTCAACATATTTTTGTCAATTATAAGACAATTCGTATAGTATGAGAGTATTTGAATTATAAAGCTCAACGCTGTGTCGATAGGTGAAATGAAATTTGGGAAGCTCCAACTATTTTTTGTGAAATTCCAATTTTATTTTAAATGAGGATCAATTTGTTCTGGTAAAGTATTTAATATGTAGTTCATAACTTTACTATGTTGTTATTTTTTTTTTTATTAAATTCTACATCAATATTACTTTAATTTTATTAATAGTTACTTATATGGCAAATAATATAAGTTTTTAATAATTTTTATTATTGACGCAATATTCTCGTGCAACGCACGTAATTAAAAGCATGAACCCCTTAGTGAAATATCATTCGTCTTTTTTACCCTTTTAAAATAGAGTTCACACTAGATAAAATAGTCTTTTAATTATACCTCGTAATGTTTAGGACTAATCATTTAATTAATTCTCTATTATTTAAGAATAGTCATTTAATTATTTCCTAATATCAAGATTATTCAGTCAACTAAAATTTTATTTATTAATAGTTTCCTTATCAATTTCCTACTATTTAAGAATAGTTGTTTTTTTCTAATATTTAAAACTTTAAAATAAATTAAAAAATTTACATTACACAAAGTATTATCTTATTTCACGATGTAACATAGCTACTACTATAATTCTAAGTTACGTTACCTAATATTTATCACCTTGAAGTTTGAATTGCAAAAAGGAATATTTTTGTATACGTTGTTAAATAAAGGTTACTTAACCAAAAGCTTCAAACGTGTTCAATATAAAATAATAATAACAATCACTATATAAATTATAAAATTGATATTTAATATTTTTTATGAACTAATATTTAGGATTTTTTATGTCTACTATCTATTTGTCACTTTGAGTTTCCTACAATTGTTAACCTTATACAATGAAAAAGAAAGAGTCTATTTCATTCTAAAAAGAATTTTGGTAAAATGTCATTCATTTTTTTTATCCATTAAAAATAGAGTTCACACTAAATACAATAGTCATTTCATTATTTTTTTTAGTAATTAACTAAGATGTGAATTATTATATTTTCCTTATTAGAAGTATATAATATACCAAATTTATAAATGGAAGGTACTAACATAGCAAATCACTTTAGGAAACTTTCAAGCACTTTGAAATTCCATTAGGTTTAGGAGTTTTTTTGTTTGTTATTAAATTTAACCAATTAATTATTCATAAATCTTTTAGGTGAAACTTTCGACCACTTTTAACTCCAAATTTTCACTTTAAGGTTAGCTTTCACTAGTAATGTAATATTGCCGTGAATAAGAAAACGTATAAGAATCAAATTCGACAATTGAGGTAACAATATTATCGTTGGATAAAAAAGAAAAAAGTAGAATAGACTTGGGATTCAGCAATTAATATAACATTTTCATTGTTGGAATATATCAAATAGGTTTACATATTTATTTAAATTTTGACAAATTAAAGATACGGTTTTAATTTTTATTCTCTTGGAAACATGGAAACAGTTTCTTCATAAATTAGAATAAAGTTGAGAGTTATCTATTAATTATATGCCATTATCTCTATGCACCTAATTTAACTAAATTCATTAGCATTTTCAAAAGATATTGAATTAGCTACTGCATTAATATAATAATATTTATTTTCATCATTTAATCAAATGTTCGTATTATTTTAAGGTCACACTATGTTTATTGACTTACGTGTTATACACGTATAATACACGTATCCTAAGGTTCTTGAACCAATTTGAACCAAGGTTGAATAAGATATTTAATACACTATTTAGTTTTCACAATCTAATTTAAGAATGTATCTATTTATATTTATATCTATCTATATCGATACTATATGCACGAAAGTGCTTAGCGAAATACCGTTCAACCTTTTTACCCTTTCAAAATCGATAATACACTGGAAAAAGATGTAATTTAATTTATATTCCTAATATTTAGGACTTTGAAGTCTTACATCCGTAACATTTAGGACTTTGAAATCTATTAAAATTTCACTTATTAAATTGTTCCATATTTAAACTATATAGGTAGGAAGCCCTATTATTTAGGATTAAAAAATATATTATGCAAATAAGTAATAAACGTATAAAAATTTCTCCAGCAAAGTAAACCAATCCTTTTACATAACATCTTCAAAGTCGTATTGGACAAATTTTTTTAATTTTCGACAATAAAATAACTTCATTGTTTCTTTCATAATATATTTTCTCTTCATTGTTTCTTTCATAATATTTGGAACAATACTAAACGAACAAATCACTAAGTACTTTCTCTTCATCGATTATATGTGTAGTACTTGAAACTACTCTCAACAATTTAAAGAATAAATAAAAAAATTAAAGAATATAAAAATAATTTCACGTGAACAATATGGAAAGATAGTAATTTTGAGATAAAATGTGAAATTATTCAATTTCATGTTTGGTTGAATTTACATTTTCGACATAAAAAATTATGAAATTAGTTATACCATAATTTGGTACTATTTTGATTTTATATTCAATGTGGGATAATACTATAGAGATTAGTTAAGATTTCAATTCCGGAAGTTGGAGCAGGCCCGTCAAATGTGATTTGTGTGCAAAAATTTGAGGTCAATCGGACGTAATTTGATGGGTTTCGGCATCGGTTGTGGAAATTTGAAGTTTCAAGTTCATTGATTTTTGGATTGAGGTGTGATTCGTCGTTTCGATGTTGTTATGTATGTTTTGAGGCCTCGAGTAAGTCCGTATGTTATGGGACTTGTTGGTATGTTTGGACGTGGTCCTGAGGGGCTCGGGTGAGTTTCAGATAGGTTTGGGTTGTGTTGTGCTTGTTTTTTTATGTTTCGACGTTGTTTCTTCTAGCATAAATGGTATTACATTAACCAGATGAGCTTCAATTTATGTTTTTTATTGAAGCATTAGATCTTTATCGTCATTATGGAACCATATCAAAAAGAATCATCGAATTTGGATATCGTATGAGGAGTTTGTGGTCATTTTATTAAGAATTGAGTTGCTAGATTTTTAGATTAATTACGAAATTGCCACTGCATTCGTATTTAAAAATCTGCACTTCCCAAATATTGAAATTTGAAACCAACATATCTCCTTCAATATAAGGTCAAATGGAGTGATTCAAGAGCCTAACTTGACTAGAATTTCACAAGTAATCCATTGGAGGAATAAAAAGTGAGTTTCGAGATTATTTGGCATAAGAAACGAGGCAGAACAGTTTTAAAACGAGGATTTTGTTCATTTAACATATTTTGAGTTGGGGAGCTCGGAATTGGGAAATTTTTTAGGCGATATTCACCATATGAATTGGTATAAGTGTTCTCTACTCGGTTTTGGTTATATTCCATGAATCTACCTTCGATTTAAGCTTTTAGTTGACGAATTTTAAAGAGAAAATTGGGGGGTTTGGCCTAAAGTTTCATAATATGAATTTTTGAGTTTTGAACATCGATTTGGAGTCGGAATTGAGTGAAACTAGTATGGTTGGACTCGTAATTGAATGGATTGTCAGATTTTGTGAGTTTTCTTGATTCCGAGGCGTGGGCCCGGGTGTGATTTTTGGCCAGGTTGAGATTTGATTTAGGATTTGATCTTTATCATTTGGAATTGTTTTCTTGGGCTTTATTTGATGTATTTTAGTTGCTTTTGGCTAGTTTTGAGCCGTTCAGAGGTCACTACGCGCGTGATGGCATTTTTGTAGCATCGTTTGGCTTGCTCGGTATTGTAATTTGCTTGTTCGAGGTAAGTGTCTTGCCTAACTTTGTTGAGGGAATTTTTCCTCCTATTTGACATTGTTTGCTACATGCAGGGTGATAAATATATGAGGTGAAAAGCGTATATGTATGGGCAGGGGTTAATCATGCTCGGGGGTAGATTATGTTATAATTATGTCTTGTAGAACTACGTGACCTTCTTGATTTATGCCTCACTTGACTTTTAGATATTAAGAACATAGTATTAAATGCCAGAAATAAAGACTTAGCCTATTATAACTTGATCAAATTTGATGGAATTCTGAGAATACATTTATATGTCTTATTCGGTCAGCCCCATGCGCAATCATTAATACATTGCTACAATCGATCTTCTTGAGATACTAGGTTCTATACTTGTGTTGTGGATCATTTGTGAGATTTGTGGAAGTATTTGAATAATACATTTCTTCGGGGTTTATTTAACTGTTGTTGGCCTGGAAAGTTATGATTGGGATTTGTTTGGAATATCCGTTAAAAACACTCCCCTTGATGTTACTTATTCTTCCTGCCTTGTTTGTCATTGATATACATATGTTTGGTAAGTAAGAGTGTAAAGCACGAAGGGTGATGTCGTGTCATTGTTTGTACATTATCATGTGAGGGAGAGTGTAAAGCGTGAAGGGTGATGTCGTGCCATATTATTGAGAGTAAAACAACGAAGGGTGATGTCGTGCCACGTTATGTGAGTGTAAAGCACGAAGTGTGATGTTGTGCCATGTTATGAGAGTGTAAAGCACGAAGGGTGATGCCGTGCTATTTTATCTACACGGTTATGCTTTTATATCATCGTGAGGTCATGGCACGATGGGTGTTTCCATGTAGGCGAGGATGAGGGACATGCATTATGGTGTGATATTTGTTTTCCCTTGTATATATTTATGTCTTTACCTTGAGCTGTTATTGTCGCAATCTCATATCTGATGTGACTTGTTGCTATTGTTCAGTCATTTATCTCTATATCAATTGTTGTTGTGTCGCTCATATCTTCTACTTGTTTAACTTGCAAATATCACGCTTATTTTCTTGCTTTTATAATTACACTCATGTCGTATCTATTATGTTGCACTTCGTACAAGCCTTCCACCATGCTAGTCATTCATGCCTTTACTTGTTAACTTGTAAAGATCATGTGCTTCCTTCTTATTTGTTATATCTGTACTTAGGCCTCCATCATGATAGTTAGTTGAAGTTGATATTCCTTGTTTCTAATTGTTGTCGTCACTCACATGCTTTCCGCCTAGCCTTTTACTGTTGCCCATATGTATGTCCATGTTCATTATAGCTACTTGTGTATTTCCTACTTTGTAATAACTATTATCGGTATTTTTGTCATCTGGTTGGTTATGTTAGACATAAATTGGGTGAGGATGAGATAAAAGCACGAAGGGTTTTGCCGTGCAATTGACTTGATATTTGAGTACATTCCTCATGGTAGGAAAGTTAAGAATTGACGGTTGTAGTTTATTGTTTTCATTCTAAGGAAAGGATTGGTAGAAGTATTTGAAGATGTCGGATTGTGATCTCTGTTAACACTCGGTTATTGCTTTGCGTATCTGTTTCATGTATTCATCTCTTTTACATCGTAGTATAGTTCTATTGCTGATTTACGATGCAGGTTTTATCAAAAAGTATCTTTTAAAAAAAAAGCTTTGTCAATACTTCGACGAGGTTAGAAAAAATACTTACCAGTACATGGGGTCGGTTGTACTGATACTATACTTCTGTACATTGTGTACAGATTTTTGGAGTGGAGTTGCTGGTGATGTGGGGTGCTGACTCTGAAGATGCTCGTGCATTCTGGATATAACTTCCACTTGTCCTTGGTAGCTTAGAATTTTGTAATAACAGATCGTGTAATTATTTGTACCAGCTTTGTAAATTCCAAGTCTTAGAAGCTCATGAGTCGTACTACCAGTTCTTGGGTCAATTTGTAAATGTTCAGCTGATTCTTTACTATTTCCCTATAATCTCTTTTGGATTTTATTTTCCGTTAGTTGGCTTACCTAGCGGATCAAGTTAGGTGCCATCACGACTAGTGATTTTTTGGTCGTGATAAGGTGGTATCAGAGCACTAGGTTTGTAGGTTCTAAGAGTCATGAGCTCCGTATGATGTATTTTGACTTATGTAAATCGTCGGTTTGGTTTTCAGGTTATTTGGGACTGATTTGGAAAAATGATTCTCAACTAGGGAACTTTAAATTTGAAAGAGTTGACCGAGTTTGACTTTTTAGTATTTGACCTCGGATTAGTATTTTGATGGTTCTGTTAGCTCCGTTGGGTGATTTTAGACATAGTAGTGTGTGTGGATTGTGATTTGAAGGTCCGTAGTTGAATTTGGCTCGAAATGGCGAAAGTTGGATTTTTTAGGAATATCGGGGTCGGATTTCAATTCCGTAAGTTGGAGCAGGCCCGTCAAATGTGATATGTGTGCAAAATTTGAGGTCAATCGGACGTGATTTCATGGGATTCGGCATCATTTGTGGAATTTAAAGTTTCAAGTTCATTGATTTTCGGATTGAGGTGTGATTCGTCATTTCGATGTTGTTATATGTGTTTTGAGGCCTCGAGTAAGTCCGTATTATATTATGGGACTTGTTTTATGTTTGGACGTGGTCCCGAGGGGCTCGGGTGAGTTTCAGATAGGTTTGGGTTGCGTTGCGCTCGTTTGTTTCGCCGTTGTTTCTTCAAGCATAAATAGTACTACATTAAGCAAATGAGCTTCAATTTATGTTTTTTATTGAAGCATTAGATCTTTATCGTCATTACAGAGCCATATCAAAAAGAATCATCGAATTTGGGTATCGTATGACGACTTTGTTGTCATTTTATTAAGAATTGAGTTGCCATATTTTTCAGATTGATTACAAAATTGCCACTGCCTTCGTATTTAAAAATCTGCACTATTTTCAAATATTGAAATTTTGAAACCAACATATCTCCTTCAAATAAGGTCAAATGGAGTGATTCAAGAGCCTAACTTGACTAGAATTTCACAATTAATCCATTGGAGGAATAAAAAGTGAGTTTTAAGATCATTTGGCATAAGAAACGAGGCATAACAATGTTAAAATGAGGATTTTGTTCATTTAACATATTTTGAGTTGGGTGATGCCGTGCCATTTTATCTACACGGTTATGCTTTTATATCATCGTGAGGTCATGGCACGATGGGTGTTTCCATGTAGGCGAGGATGAGGGACATGCATTATGTTGTGATATTTGTTTTCCCTTGTATATATTTATGTCTTTATCTTGAGCTGTTATTGTCGCAATCTCAGATCTGATGTGACTTGTTGCTATTGTTCAGTCATTTATCTCTATATCAATTGTTGTTGTATCGCTCATATCTTCTGCTTGTTTAACTTGCAAATATCACGCCTATTTTCTTGATTTTATAATTACACTCATGTCGTATCTATTCGGTTGCACTTGGTACAAGCCTTCCACCATGCTAGTCATTCATGCCTTTACTTGTTAACTTGTAAAGATCATGCGCTTCCTTCTTATTTGTTATATCTGTACTTAGGCCTCCATCATGCTAGTTAGTTGAAGTTGATATTCCTTGTTTCCAATTGTTGTCATCACTCACATGCTTTCCGCCCAGCCTTTTACTGTTGCCCACATGTATATCCTCGTTCATTTTAGCTATTTGTGTATTTCCTACTTTATAATTCCTATTATCGGTATTTTTGTCATCTGGTTGGTTATGTTAGACATAAATTGGGTGAGGATGAGATAAAATCACGAAGGGTGTTGCCGTGCAATTGACTTGATATTGAGTACATTCCTCATGCTAGGAAGTTAAGAATTGACGGTTGTGGTTTATTGGTTTCATTCTAAAGAAAGGATTGGTCGAGGTATTTGAAGATGTCGGGTTGTGATCTCTGTTAACTCTCGGTTATTTCTTTGCGTATATGTTTCATGTATTCATCTCTTTTACATCATAGTATAATTTTATTGTTGATTTACGGTGCAGGTTTTATCAAAAAGTATCTTTTAACAAAAAAAATCCTCGCCACTACTTCGATGAGTTTAGACAAAATACTTACATGGGGTCGGTTGTACTGATACTATAAATTTGTACATTGTGTACAGATTTTTGGAGTGGAGCTGCTGGTGATGTCGGGTGCTGACTCTGAAGATGCTCGTACATTCCGGATATAGCTGCCACTTGTCCTTGGTAGCTTAGATTTTGGTAATAACAGATCGTGTAATTATTTGTACCAGCTTTGTAAATTCCAAGTCTTAGAAGCTCATGAGTCGTACTACCAGTTCTTGGATCAATTTGTAAATGTTCAACTAATTCTTTACTATTTTCCTATAATCTCTTTTGGATTGTATTTTTCGTTAGTTGGCTTACCTAGCGGATCAAGTTAGGTGCCATCACGACTAATGGTTTTTGGGTCGTGACAAGGTGGTATCAGAGCACTAGGTTCATAGATTCTACGAGTCATGAGCAAGTGTCTAGTAGAGTCCTGCGGATCGGTATGATGACGTCCATACCTATCTTCGGAAGGCTACAAGGCATTTAGGAAAAAATTTCCTTTCTTTTTTCCTTATCGTGCGGCCATGTTTCAGCTTGAAATCTATGACTTTGACTCCTCCCAATCTCTCATATGTGGTGTTTTTCACTCAGTATTCATTATATGCTGACGATCGGTGATGTTGCAGATAGATTACCATGTGTTGTCTAGCCTCATAAGCAGATGCAGTCTTCTAGTTTTTCATTTGTGGTATGAGGCGGTTTCATATGTCTGGTTGGTAAGCACATATTTTGGAAGATTGGTTGGTGTCCTGGCTATTGTGACTAAGGTGGGTTCATGGCTAGGTGTCGATTTGAGCATAACCGGTGGTCCATCTCCTGCATGATGAGATTGGATCGCATGACGTTTGTGAGGTTTCTATCGGTAGAGTGCATATGTGATCATTTCAGAGCATTCGGGGAAGTTTTTTTACTATTATAATGATGAGTAAGCACTTGGCAGAGTCTTCAGGGTGTTCTATGACTAGTATTGCATGAGTTTTTAAAGTATTCAGCTAAATAGTCGTGCGGGATCAGGGCATGCTGTGAAGATATGGTACTTTGGGTTGTCGATTAGGTGATCTATTGCTTCGAGCTAAGTTGTGGAGTCTGCTAATAACGATCGGATTGTAGGGTCATGGACCGTATCAGTTTTCGGACCGAGATATTGCTTGGTTATTTCTTTGAATGGTCATATGCTGGTGAATCACGGGTTGCTCGACGCGTATTAGTTGTGTATTGGAGATCAGAGTAAGATGAGTAGTTATCGAGAAGGTTTTGGAGAGTTCCAGGTCTTATGTAGTCTTTAAGTATTTTTGAATTTGTCTGCGGGCGAGCTTGAAAATGGTAGCGAATGGTAATCGGATCTGCGGCATTTCCTTGTCAAGGAAGGTCTACATGTCAATGTTGGAGTGATGCAAGAAATGGCTTCGGATTCCCAGGAAGTTCCCTCAGGGCGGTCATATCGGATTGAGTTACTTTCAGGTTGGCAGTCTGCGTGACTCGATTGAGTTAGAGGCGATTTGTTCTGATTACTCGATTATGTGTTACTGAGTAATGGAGAATTTATCATGGTTATGACCATGGTCAGAGTTGATGTTTTCTACAGTTATAGAACCTATATTGCGCGTGGTGATGTTCAACTGGATTGAATTAAACGAAAGATTCTCGAGTGATGAGGTGTTAATTTGCTTATGGTTCAGAGTTGACTATGAGACTTTCATAGTGTTGCGAGTTATCATGTTAGAGGCGATGCGCCGTGTAGGGTTGAAAGGTTACATATACAAGGATTCATATAGTTTTGGAGGGAAGGATATGAGTTCTTGATGACGGTCGATTTCAGGTGTTTAAGGTCTTGCTGGCACTATATGTTCCCACCAGCGGAGAGTTCACCTGTTGGCAGGTACATTGTGTTTTGACTTATGAGTATTTTTCGCAAGGTGAGGGGGTTACGTGTCAGCTATTTGAGTAGCGGTGTTGAGATTGATATGAAGATTATGGTATTCGTGAGGCTCAGAGACAGGATGTTCTCGTTGGCAGACTATTCCTTGATTGTGAGTTGTGAAGAAATATCGAGGATTGGATGATGGATAGTAGGTGTTATGGAAAGGTTGATATGGACTTTTGGAATGTTAATTGCATGTTTGGGGGATGATCGGAAATTGGTTGGGGGATTGCTTTTGAGCCTAATGAGAATGTGTATTCTGTATCGGATCGGACATGTTTGTTCTTATGTAGTTGTTACCATATGTATATCATCGAGCAGAATGAATGTTATTCGCCCCTTGATTTATGTTATATGTTTCTCCCTTATACTATGGAGGGATGTGAGGGTTACATGATTCTTCGCACGCACATTGTGGTTCGGTTTAGGACTCATGGAATTATGAGCAAGAAGACCTTCGTGATGTTGATTTGCTTATTACACCATAGTTGTGCTTGTCCCTCATGGTATTTTTTGTTCCTAATAATTTTTCCCAAATTTATATTTGTTTGCACTCGGTTGTGCTTGATATTGGCACACATGTGATCAGTGAGCCCGAGTATTATGGCTCGATGGGTACCCCATGTGGATTGATGTGATGGGATAGGGTTGCACACCACAACGGTACAGTGATGAAATGTGACTCTTTATTCCTATTTTGTGTATTTTGCTTTCTCCTTGTTGAAGATAGTTCATAGTAAAATGCAAAAATCTCCCTGCCTGCTTAACTTGCTTAGTAGTCTTCTTATTTAGTTTTCTTACTGTTATATATTATGTCTTAATTATTAATTATTGGTGCACGAAATCGGGTTGTGTGGGGCTCTATATGATTATTATTGGCACTTGTCGGTGGGGCTGCTTATATTGGATGAGATGAGGTTTCTAGACCTGAGATTTGAGATATTGTGTTGGGATGAGGAAGGTTTGGAAGAATAACAATATATGTTGTTGAAGATTTGAACAATGGCCCTGGTCGGGCAAGTGAGTTTCTTGGCTTATTGATCAGATGAGAAGTTAAGTGGTTATGTATGTTTCTTTCATCATCGGTAGGGTATGAAGGTTTTGAATGAGGTTCTAACCGATAGGAGGTTTGCTACCGGCACCAGATTTGTTTTTAGGCAGTAATGGTGGTCATCAGTTCCTACTGTGAGTTCCGAAGTGATGGGGTATATCATGTAATTACATCTTGGGTTATGGTTATGACTTGATACAGCTTGTTTAGGCTTATACAATGTGCAGGTGAGGGATTCGGGTCTCGTAATAAATTCTAGATGATAGAGATTGGGTTCTTAGGTTTAAGGACCAAGGTTGAAGTAAGGATCTCTAGTTATGTTGTGTTGGCAAGCTTATATGGAGCAGGGTGACGTGGGATCACCCCCGGGTTTATGCTTAGTAAGGTTACACCATGATTTGATAGCTTTGGAACAACACCTGGCACGTTCGAGGACGAACGTATGTTTAAGTGGTGGAGAATGTAACGACCCGACTGGTTGTTTTGAGCATCTACACTTCGCTCAGTAGTTTACATGTGTGAGTAACTCCGTATGATGTATTTTGAAAATCATCGGTTTTGATTTTCAAGTTATTCGGGACTGATTTGGAAGAATGATTCTCAACTAGGGAACTTTAAATTTGAAAGAGTTAACCGAGTTTGACTTTTTAGTATTTGACCTCGGATTGGAATTTTGATGGTCCCGTTAGCTCTGTTGGGTGATTTAGACTTAGAAGTGTGTTTGGATTGTGATTTGAAGGTCCGTAGTTGAATTTGGCTCGAAATGACTAAAGTTGGATTTTTTTGAAAAGTTTGATCGAGAGTGGACTTTTTGATATCGGGGTCGGATTTCAGTTCCGAAAGTTGGAGCAGGCCCGTAATATCAAATGTGACTTGTGTGCAAAATTTGAGGTCAATCGGACGTGATTTGATGGGTTTCGACATCGGTTGTGGGAGTTTGAAGTTTCAAATTCATTGATTTTTGGACTGAGGTGTGATTCGTCGTTTCGATGTTGTTATGTGTGTTTTGAGGCCTCGAATAAGTCCGTGTTATATTATGGGACTTGTTGGTATATTTAGACGTGGTCCCGAGGGGCTCGGGTGAGTTCCAGATAGGTTTGAGTTATGTTGAGCTCGTTTTTTTATGTTTCGATGTTGTTTCTTCAAGCAATATGGTACTACATTAAGCAGATGAGCTTCAATTTATGTTTTTATTGAAGCATTAGATCTTTATCATAATTACGGAGCCATAGAAAAAAGAATCATCGAATTTGGATATCGTATGAGGAGTTTATGGTCATTTTATTTAAAATTGGGTTGCCAAATTTTTCAGATTAATTACGAAAGTACCATTGACTTCGTATTTAAAAATCTGCACTATTTCCAAATATTAAAATTTTGAAACCAACATATCTCCTTCAATATAAGGTCAAATGGAGTGATTCAAGAGTCTAACTTGACTAGAATTTTACAAGTAATCAATTGGAGGCATAGTAAACGAGTTTCGAGATCATTTGGCACAAGAAATGACGCAGAACAGTGTTAAAATGAGAGTTTTGTTCATTTAATATATTTTGAGTTGCGGAATTCGGAATTGGGCAATTGTTTAGGCGATTTTCACCACATGAATTGGGGTAAGTGTTCTCTACTCGGTTTTGGTTATATTCCATGAATGTATCTTCGATTTTAGCTTTTGGTTGACGAATTTTAGTGAGGAAATTGGGGGTTTTGGCCTAACGTTTCATAATATGAATTTTTGAGTTTTGAACATCGATTTGGAGTCAGAATTGAGTGATACTAGTATGGTTGGACTCATAATTGAATAGGTTGTCGGATTTTGTGAGTTTTGTCGGGTTCTGAGGCGTGGCCCCGGGAGTGACGTTTGGTCGGGTTGGGATTTGATTTAGGATTCGATCTTTATCATTTGGAATTGTTTCCTTGGGTTTTATTTGATGTATTTTAGTTTCTTTTGTCTAGTTTTGAGCCTTTCAGAGGTCATTACGCGCGTGATGGCATTTTTGGAGCATCACTTGGCTTTCTCGGTATTGTAATTTTCTTGTTCGAGGTAATTGTCTTGCCTAACTTTGTTGAGGAAATTTTTCAATCTATTTGCCATTGTTTGTTACATGCGGGGGTGATACATATATGAGGTGACGAGCGTATATGTATGGGCCGGGGTTAATCATGCCCGGGGGTAGATTATGTTATAATTATCTCTTGTTGAACTGTATGACCTTCTTGATTCATGCCTCACTTGACTTATAGATATTAAGAATATAGTATTAAATGTTTGAAATCAAGACTTATCCTATTATAACTTGATCAAATTTGATGAAATTCTGAGAATACATTGATGTGTCTGATTCGGTCATCCACATGCGTAATCATTAATACATTGCTAAAGCCGATCTTCTTGAGATACTAGATTATATGCTTGTGTTGTGGATCATTTGTGAGATTTACGGAAGTATTTGAATAATACAGTTCTTGAGAGTTTATTTAACTATTGTTGGCTTGGAAAGTTGTGATTGGGATTTGTTTGGAATATCCGTTAAAAATACTCCCCTTGATGTTATTTATGCTTCCTGTCTTGTTTGTCATTGATATGCATATGCTTAGTAAGGAAGAGTGTAAAACACGAAGGGTGATGTTGTGACATTGTTTGTACATTATTATGTGAGAGAGAGTGTAAAGCACGAAGGGTGATGTCATGCCATATTTTTTAGAGTAAAAGTACGAAGGGTGATGTCGTGCCACGTTATGTGAGTGTAAAGCACGAAGGGTGATGTCGTGCCATGTTATGAGAGTGTAAAGCACGAAGGGTGATGCCGTGCCATTTTATCTATACTGTTATGCTTTTATATCATCGTGAGGTCATGGCACGATGGGTGTTTCCATGCAAGCGAGGATGAGGGACATGCATTATATTGTGATATCTATTTTTCGTGTATATATTTATGTATTTATCCTGAGCTGTTATTGTCGCAATCTTAGATCTGATGTGACTTGTTGCTATTATTCTGTCATTTATCTCTATATCAATTTTTGTTGTGTCACTCATATCTTCCGCTTGTTTAACTTGCAAATATCATGCATATTTTCTTGCTTTTATAATTACACTCATGTCTTATCTATTCTATTGCACTTGGTACAAGCCTTCCACCATGCTGGTCATTCATGCCTCTACTTGTTAACTTGTAAAGATCATGTGTTTCCTTCTTATTTTTTATATATGTACTTAGGCCTCCATCATGCTAGTTAGTTGAAGTTGATATTGTTATCGCCTCTGTGTTAAAACTCAGAAAATCAGAAGAACTGTTAGAAGAAACAGAAAATATATAAACGATAAGAAATATTCCGAGTCCACAATTTCCTTGTGTGTCCTTAAGGAATTTTAACCCCCTCACAAGTTGCCAAGGTAATGGATTAAATCCTCCCAGGATGAAACGGAATAACCTTCCTGCAACAGTGGCAATACAAACTGCAGGATACCAACAAACTCAAAGAACGGAGCAAGCTCACACTTACGAATTTGAGAGAGAGAGACTGCGAAGTAGAATGCAGTATTCAGAATGAAATTCTCGATTTTTCAGTGTATGGAAAAAGAAGCCATGCCTCAGAATTTATAGGCAACTATTGGAAGAGGTGTGATGTCTGTTCAGGAAAAAGTATCTGTTCAGGAAGGAAAACAACGTTCAGCAAAGGCAGCGTTTTTGGATTTCAGTTAATTTCGTTAATGAACTAACTGCCATTTAATTTAATTATTAAATAATTAATTAAATAAACTTTTGTCCAAAAATAATCTTATCGATCGATCATTTTCCAAATCAAAATCCAAATTCGAATCCGAAGCCGAGCCGAGCGAGCGACGACGACGGCGCGAGGATACATCCTCTTCAACTCCTTTTAAGAGCTCTAAGAAGTGATCCTATATTTATACACACAAGTGTAGTTGTCTTTCACCAATGTGGTACAAAGTTCATGACAAAAGCTCACTTGATTCAAATTTTCATTTCCCTCCATTTTATTTCCCACCATTTCCCAATTCACACTC
>ML402353.1:0-42363 GCA_005239525.1 Nicotiana knightiana | reverse complement strand
AAACTCCCTGGTCCAATATTGTTGACATCCTATTCATTGATCTCGCCTGCATGTTCCTTTGAGAACATGCTTTAATCATTTTATGCCTCCGCTTTGAACTTATGAATTGCACCCCATTTTTTGATTCTACTCTATGATCATTCTCATGGGGTGGTGGAACAAATATGCCTGGCCCAATAAAACCCTGTAATAATCTGCGTTTCTTGTCTTTTCGACAAAATGTATACTCCTTCCTTTCTGGCAAGAAGAACTCAAGAATGTAGGCATCTTGTTCTTTATCCCTCAACTCGTCAGGTGGTTCGGATAACTCTATTTGCATATCATCATCCCATCACAATGTGAACCAATGGTTGGAGTGAGTACCAACATCCTAAACAATAATGACACTGGGTGGTTCTTCAATAGATGGGTCGGCCGGCGGGATCTCTCTTTCCTCTACATATGGTGAATCAAACTCGACAGCTTGTTTCCATACCTCTTTTTCCTCAAGTGCTAACACCCAATCTGCTAGTTCTTCATCGTTCATATCATCCAGATTCATGAAACATTCATCCAAAGGGTCCCCAATAGTCAAGGATACATCAAATTTTTTTGGGATCACATTCACAGCATCAATAAGAGAGTAGTTGGCAAACTCACTAGGTTTCCTCATAGAATTCTGCACGTTGAAAGTGATTTCTTCATTGTTAAGCCTCATCTTAAGTTCACCAGTCTCACAATCAATAAGAGCTCTGCCTGTGGCCAAAAATGGCCTTCCCAAGATTATGGGAATTTCCTCATCTACCTTGCAGTCTAATATCACAAAATCAACAGGAAATACAAACTTCCCCACTTGCACCAATACATCATCCAGAATACCCAACGGTCTCTTCACCGTCCTATCACCAAGTTGTAGCAGCATGGATGTGGGTCCGGCTCTACCTATCCCCAATCTTTTATATATGGCCAGCGGCATCAGATTAATGCTAGCTCCCAGATCACATAGAGCTTTGGCGAAAGAGAAGTTGCCAATGGTACAAGGAATTGTAAAACTCCCTGGGTCAGACAACTTTTCAGCAATAGGATGTGTCACCACTGCACTACACGTCTAGTAAGGGTGACAGTAGCTAGATTTTGGATGTCAACTTTTATGGACATCAATTCCTTCAACATTTTAGCATACCCAGGCATTTCTTTCAATCCATCAATCAATGGAATATTTACTTGTATCTGCTTTAGCATGTCAAAGAACTTCTTGTAATGTTCATCCTTTTGGTATTTAGCCAGCCTCTGAGGGAATGGAGCTGGCTGTCTCTTTTTCCCAGTGATTTGGGACTTTTCTTTCCCAGCCACCACCTCAACTTCCGGCTTCTAATTCATCTCCACTTATTTTTCAGTCTCACTCTATGCACTGGGTTCTTCTTCACTAGGTTGCACTGTTGCCTTGGTCAAGTTTGTTGAATCATCAAGCTCAATCGGCTTGGGTACCAGTGTCTCGGCCTGTCTGCTTTTATGAGCTCTTTCCAGTTCCAAGTTTAACTCTCTGCCACTGCAAAGAGTCACTGCCATCAGCTGCCTTGGGCCCGGGTCCACAGGATTTACCTGAGTATCTGCAGGTAAAGCTCCAGGAGGACGACTATTTACTGCCATAGATATCTGGCCCAACTGTATTTCAATATTTTTAATGGCTGCATCATGTACATCTACTCTTTCACTGATTTTGGCATTTGACCCAATTACCTGTTGCATCATAGATTCTAACTTGGCAAACCCATCTTCTTGCCTTCCCCCTTGTTACTGCTGAGGAGGGTAGTATGATTGTTACTGATTGTGCTGGGTATAAACTTGTGGCCTCATGACACCCATATTACCATTATTCTGTTGTTGGTGAGGAGGCCTATATGGTTGAACTTGTTGACCCCAGTTTTGTCCCCCTTGTCTCTGGCTTCCATAATTCCACACATAATTCATATTTTCTGTATAAGGAGGGTGATGACATTCTGTATTCCATTGATTACCAAGTGGTTGACTAATGCAAGTAGTACATAAGCCCCCATTGGTTGTGTCAACGATGTGTACCTGCTGTTTTTGTCCCGATTCTTCCACTTTCTTAGTAAGTATACTTATTTGTGTTATCAAGGTGGCTNTGTGCCATTTTATCAAGCAATATTTGACTCTCTCTCCACGTTTTGCTCAGGAATGCTCCACCAGCCGAAGCATCAACATTTGTTTTCACAGTATCAGCCAAACCCATGTAGAACCGCTGCCCCAACATTTTCTCTGGAATTCCATGATGTGGACAGATAACCAGCATACTCTTAAATCTTTCCCATGTCTCTTGCAATGTTTCAACTGGTTTCTGTCTAAAACTCAAGATTTCATCAATTTGTTGAGCAGTCTTGTTGGGTGGGTGAAACTTGTTCACGAACTGTTTGACTAACTACTCCCATGTGGTAATGGAATTGATGGGGAGTGAGTTAAGCCAAGTTTGGGCAGCACCAGTCACTGAGAATGGAAACAGCAACAGTTTTATTGCCTCCTGAGTAACGTTAGGCTGCCTCTGTGTTTTGCAGATTGACAGGAAGTTTTTCAAGTGCTGCTAGGGGTCTTCAATGTATGACCCTGAGAATAGCCCTTTGTTCTGCAATAGGTGCAGCATATTATTTGTTATCTGAAAGGACTCGGCCTGTATCTGAGGAACCAGTATTGCTGTGGCTAAATTCTCAGCTATCGGTTGTGCCCAGTCATATAAAGGAGTCTCTACCCCTATTTGAGCGACTGGGTCTACCACATCATCCCCATGATTGTTCTGGTTATGTGCATCTTCCATGTCGGTTTCAATTTGTTCAATTTGTGGTTGATGTTTGCTTTTCCGGTTGGTCCGATTTATGGTCCTGAAAACTTTCTCGGGGTCAGATAAGGCTTGAATTACTTCACCAGTCCTCGATGAGTTTCTAGGCATGCACCTACAACACGTTAGCAAACGTTAAACATTCAATGTAAAAAAACGAAACTTTGAAGACAATTGACTATATTTCAGAATTTTGTATTTCTTCCAACTCAATTGATAATACCATTATATTCCCCGGCAACGGCGCCAAAATTTGATCACGCTCAACTATGTCTTATAGAAAGACTAAACGGGCGCTGCAAATATAATCTGGGGTATTACACCCAAAGTCGATCCCACAGAGAATTGTACGTATCAATTGAGTCTATAAAATACTAAACTAGTGTTTAATCAAGTTTCTCAAGACTTTTGAATATCAATTTGTGTTGTTTAACTAATTCTACTAACAAAATAATAAACTAGTAATTGACTAACAATTTAATGTAAACAATGATAATAAAGGTCTAAGGTTATGGTTTCCCCCGTTGGTGAATTCTTTCTCGGATACTTCTTATAGCTTGATTAGTTGTCTCTATCAATCATGAACACTCTATCTACCATAAATCTCTCTCAAGTAATTATGATAATTTACTAGACGCACTCTCTCAAGTTACGCTAGCTAGATTGCATTACAGCTCACTTTAGATTGCATCCCACAGGTATCGTTGTTTCTACAACCTCTAAACCCTCGGTTATGACTTTCGTCTATACTCTGGGAGTGGTGTTGTTCAAACAATTACCTAAATATGCACTCTCTCTCAAGTAGATNCTAATTGATGGCCATTCAATTAACTACAACAAGAACGTAGTTGAACAAATAGAGAATAATCAACCAAAATATATTAATATCGCAATAAATTCATCCCCAACGGGTTCTACCAAAACCCTAGATTAAATAAGTTAGCTAGACATGTTCATAAGAATCAAACTCAAAATAAATTGCATAATTGAATTACAAAGTAATGAATAAAAGATGTAGAAATCAATGTTTTGTCACTTCAATGGTTTCTTCTCTTCAAATCCTTCGTCTGCCTTCCAATCCTTCTTAAGTGTGTTTTACGAGTCTATTTATATGTTTAGGACAAACCCTAAACATGTAGGAGACTTCTATTTCAACCGAGAAACACTTAAACTTGTCAAAACTCGGAATTGACTGAAACAGGGACCTGGCGTTATGAGGCTAATGCCTGGATAACGCCAGGCTAGGGTTGGCGTTTGGACTCCAACGCCTGGCTAACACCAGGCTAGGGCTGGCGTTTGGACCCTAACGCCTGGCTAACGCCAGGCACGGCCAAGCGTTTGGGCTCTAGCGCCCAGCTATAGCCCAGTGCACTCCTCCTCGCCTCTTGAGCGTATTTTCGATGTATTTGCATCCATTTAGATCGGTTTCCATCTCCATTTCACCTACATGTGAAATAGACTCTATTATGAATATAAAAAGTGTATTTTTATCATTAACGCACATAAAATGTAGGGCATATAACATGTTAAACCATGAATTCTAGCCTCGCATCAGTTTCGCACAAGTCCATACTTTGGATGAGAATATATAAATAAATATAAGGTTTTATGTAATAAACAACCTGTAAAATTAAAGGTCTTCGAGTCTAGTTTCTAACGCTTCAAACAGTTCGTCATTTGGAGACTCCTACAAAAAAGTTATGATCAAATTATCAAAGACTGGCACAATGCAATGCTACGGCCATAATGCGATCGCGGAAGTGGTTATGCGACCGCAAAATGGTCACAAACCTGTCCAGTGAAGCCCAGTTCGGGGCACCAATTCCGCGATCCATTCTGCGACCCACATACCTGTTATGCGGTCCGTTATGCGACTGCAGACCCGATTTTGGAGGCTTCTTTTTTTTTGTTTTCATAACCCGACCCCATTTTGATAAATAGGCTTTGGGGCTTCATTTGGGTCTATTTTCTACTGAATCTAGAGAGAGGTGAGAGCATTTTAGAGAGGGAATGAGGAACCTAACATCCTAATCATCTAATCTTGCACAAATTCTCAAGAATCAAGGAAGCTAATCTCTATCTCACTATCCTTCCCGGTAAGTCCTACTTCTAGGATTTCATATAAGAGATTATGAGTTCAAAAATATATTGTGGCGTTAGAAATGAGCCATGCATGTGAAACTAAGCTATAGTATGTGGGATTAATAAACTACTTTTGGTTGTTCTTATTGAAATTGGTTGAGGGAGGAAGGAATTTCCATTGTAGAACCTTGTACTCTATTTCACATGTTAGGTGTTTGATGAAATTCCTAAGAGAGTTACACCATGGGGAATCTTTCTAATTATTAATCAATTTTCGCTATCTTCCTATATATTATTATCGCTATAGGTGTTGGTGCATTGTAGCAACTTAAGGAAAGCTCAACCAGGTATGTTGGCTAAACTTCCTCTCTCGGAATTGAATTCCATAATGTTTCCGTAAGTACAAGTATAACCGGCTCAAAATCCCTAATTTCTATGTTTCGGGTTATCCCCTATAAACTCATAAACTTGATTATTTCGAACGAGCCTTATATTGAATGATAGATGTGTTGTACCCCATGTTTTCATACGTGAGAGTATGTTGTAAGTCAATTGATGTAAGCTCAGATATAAGATAATTTTTAGAAGCATATAAAGTAAGTTAATCATGTTACCTTAGAGGTTAAAAATATTTAAGATCATGAATAACGAGTACCGAGAGGGTTGGAAAACTTAGAAGCTAAACCAATTGAAGAAAATAAGTTTCGTCGAAAGTAGACTAGTTTGGAATGTTATAACATGTACTTTAGGGTAATACTATGGTTCATTACCAGATTATGAGGTTATTATATGAGTTATGTTTTTCATATGATAGTCGTGTGCTACATTTTGAATTCAAGCAAGTTGTGGAACAAAAGTTGGCAAAGGTCTTCACAAGTTACATTCATAATTTTGTTGAAACTTAGGTCAAATGTATCTTTTCTCCCAATATACATGGAATTAGGGGATGATATACCTATCAAATTGAATACCTATGAGTATAGGTTCCAACACTTTAAGAATTTCATTGATATGACATAGGAGTAGAGAGCTATTTGCAGTTTCGCGAGATTGCGCAGACATCATAAGTGACAAGTAGGTGGGTCACTAAAGCTTTTTGAGAAATACATTTCGTGTGTTATATGAGGTCTTATTGGGACATATTATATATCAAATTTAAGGTCTTGGAATTTAGTTTTCAACTCTCTTAACCTTTTGTTCATACGACATCCGGATAAAAAGATATAAGCGTCGGAAGATGGGCTAATGCTAGGGTGCCAAGCTAGCACCTCTTTGACTTTTCCAAAGTTGATTTGTATAAGTCTTAGGTCGTCTTTCTCTTCATTTTTCAGTATAAAACGACCGTAGAACACCCATAAACATATCCTTAAGCTATATTCTAGGGTTACAAAGAAGATTATCATCCCGGGCATGAAATCGAGAAGCGATAACATCAAAACGATCCCTACGATGTACGTGTCATTATACCGCCTCTCTTTTTTCTTTGTAGTTAGAATTTTGGAAGGTACCTCATGGCTAAGAAACGTATAATATATGTATTTAAGAGATTAAATATCAAGGAAGGTTGATAAATGTGTTTCCTAATAGTTAGAACTCACGGGACGGTGATCGGAAGCCGTGAGTTCGAGTTATTTGACATGTAGTAGACTATTTGAGGGCTGTTGTAAGCTAAATATAACTTGGATTTCAACTTGAAGCTACTTTAGAAGGTATGTTTATTGTGTTCTTGCAGGTGCTTAATGTTGTATTGATGTATACTAATTTAAATGGTTGGACTAGACATGAACTAGTGAATAAAGTTGCCAATTGAAGAAAGCTGGAGTTATGGATTGTTTTCTTTGATATAAATATATGGTATAAGGATGGAATCATTGATGAATTAATTCATTATCATATTAATGATGTTGTTAAGTTAATTTAAGAATTCTATAAGGTGTGATATGGGTTATGCGGATTACAATCGAGTTTGCCGCTCAAAATGATTGTTGAACTAATAAGAGAGCTTATTGTGAATTATATTGTTGTTGTTTGGGTTGTTTGGTGACTTTTGGTAACATATGGTATGTATCTAAAATAGGGGAGGTGTTTTCCGTTTTTGTGTAGAATATTGGTTTTGAAATATGAGAGTTATGATGCTTATATGATGACGACGAAGTCGGGTTACTCATTGTAGACATAAGAAGATCATATTGAGCCTTGTTGATGATTGGAGAGAAGATTTCAAAGGTATGTTAAGGAACTTCCTTCTTTATTTTGGCATGATCTAAAGTTAAAAGAACGTACACGATACGCTATGTCATAATGAATCTACTCCTAGCAACTAAGGTTGTCCATGTTGTTCTTTCCTTACAAAGTTATTTTAAGAGAGTATGTATGATCCTTGAGTCCTAGTGAAGTTCATATTGATGGTATGATGTCCATAATGTAAATCGAAGTTGCAACTACCTTATGTCACTCCAAAAGGTTTAGAGAGTGATTCCATGAATCCAGCATGCATTATATATAGTATCTATTTTACTCTACCGAGTCGTGCTATAGTCAGCCAGGTACGACACCTATTGTGCAACCACTGATCAGTTGGGATTATCGAGTTCCACGTGGCCGGGTACGATTCTACCGAGCCTTATGATGGCCGGGTATGTTTTACCGAATCCTCTTTGAGGCCGGGTATGATATGATGATGATGACGCCCACAGAGGAATATGTTTTAAAAAGTTTATGTATATATATGTATCATGCATTTCATATCAGTAGCCCTCAGAGGTGCTCATATGCTACAGGTTGTATCTCCTCTATCTCACTTTACATTACTGTTCTTATTTATGATTTTCTGCCTTACATACTCGGTACTTTATTCGTACTGACGTCCCTTTTTCCTGGAGACATTGCGTTTCATGCCCGTAGATCCCGATAGATAGGTTGACAGTCCTCCTAGTAGGCTATCAGCTCAGCGGAAGGTGTTGATGCACTCCACTTGTCCCGGAGTTTCCTATTTGGTCAAAACTATTTGGAAATGTATTGACTGGTATGGCGGAGCCCTGTCCCCCTATATGACATTTATGTACTCTTAGAGGCTTGTAGACATATGTCATGTATATGGATACTTGTATGGCCTTGTCGGCCTACTTTTTGAGTGTACAAATGATCATGTCGGCCTTATAGCCTCGTATGTCGCATGTATAAGTTTCTATATAATGTTGGATCATCCTATGTCTAGTATGCACTTATATTTTATTCTGGTTATCTCATGACATCCTTTTTGGCACATTTACCCATGATAGTACGATAAGAAATATATGTTACGCTGGTACTCGGTTGAGTAAGGCACTGGGTGCCCGACGTGGCCCTTCGGTTTAGGTCGTGACAAGATGTTTAAAGTATGGGTTGATTATTAAAATGGTATAGCTTTGAGTTGTACTTTAAATGAAAACTGGTATACCAATTAGACAAGGAAAACTCGATATGCTTAATACTCCTAATTGCTCGTATGTATACTAAATGTCTTGATTGAGTGTGTTTAGTTGATGATGAACTATAAAGATGTTTGAAAACAAATTAAATGAACTGAGGAAATAGAGTGTGGATAACGTATATAATTGTGTCTAGTGATGCCTATGAAATGACAAAATATATGAAACAGATTACGAAACGAGCCTCGACTCAACTGTTTTAAGATGACTTCAAAAAGTAGAATTTTCCTAAAAGCTCTATTGATGTATGTGTGGCTAAAACCTCCGCTTCTTAGAAATTGAATCCCCGTGGAGTCCATACGATTGATGTAAGTTTCAACCTTGATTGATGTAGAAAATGATATTCCAAACAGGAGTTGTGTTGTAAGAATTTGTGTGCAATAGGTATTTGAATGCTCACATTATGCTATCTTGTCACTTTATGATGTATTGAAGATATGGGATATGTGTTAGATTTCCAAAATATGTGAAAGCCTCTATATGCCCACGATTCATAATTTCTCCTGTGTATACTTAATATTTTGAATTGAAAGGCTTGTTGACGAAATTGATATTAATGTGAAATATGTGGAAAGAACTCGAATTATGAAATGCGGCTAAGTGCCAAGTGTGACATAAATAGTGTGGCCCCTAGTGCCGAAGAAATTGAAATACATGTAGGAAATGTGGAATGAGATAATTGATGGAAAAATGGAAATGTCTTGAGTAAGATGGCCTAGCCGATCAGGCCGTGATCGGACGCCATGCCGCACACATGGTGGTATTGTGCCGAAAATTGAAACCGAAATTGAAATGAGAATTGAGATTGTAGAGAATGTCTCCAGTTAGATGACCTAGCCGATCGGGTCGTGATTGGACTCTGTGTAAGAACACGGTGATTGTGGATTGTGGCACATGGCACTAAGATTACCAACCTAATAAGATGAAAAGTGAACCAACATGTTATGTGATCATCTACTTGATGTTATAGTGTTTGTTTGAAGCTTTTATTGTACAACATGATTGTTTCCTTTTTTGTGTTTCCTTGTTCCTTCTATTAAGATTAGTGTTTAGCTCTTCAAACTAGTACTATTCGGCAGTACTAATGTCCCTTTTGCCAGGGGCGCTATATCTTTAATGGATATAGGTGGTTCCATATTAGATGGCAGTGATCAGTGATAACGGTACGCTCCTTTCAGCTAACTTGGTAATCCCCACTTCATTTCGGTGTCCTGTGTCATTTGGTTATCGTGTACTTTGCATTTTGAGGTATAATCGGAGCCTTGTTGTCGGCATTTCCATATTAATCTTTAATTGTACTTAGAGGCTCTGTAGACAGTTTGTGGGAGGTGTTGGATATTGGGAATTGAATTAGAAATATTGGTATTTGGCAAATATGTTTTTCATCATATCTATAAAAATTGTAATATTCTGGATATTATTGTTGAAACTGCTAATGGAAACAGAATGGAAGTTGTTAATGAAATATTTATAAAGTATGATTAATGGAGTTTATCTCCTCTTTGTTCATGAATTAGTTTGGGTAGAATGAAACCTAACAGGCTTGCTCAGACGGGTTTACTCGGTTGAGCGCCGGTTGCGCTCCTTGGTTGTTGGGGCGTGACAAACTTGGTATCAGAGCCTAAGGTTGTAAGGTGTCCTAGGATGTCTCGGAGCCGTGTCTAGTAGAGTACTTCTTATCGGTGTGTTATCGACCACATCTATAAGTTGGAGGCTATTCAGACATTTTGGAATTTCACCCGTCTTTGATATTCCAGATCGTGCGGTAGAGCCCAAGATAGGGAGCTAATTTCCTCGCTATGTCTTATTCTCAAGATGATAAATCTTGATACCATAATCCATGAGTTTGAAGCAGTAAGAAGGGAATGACCCCACCATTGAATCTGAGGGAGATTGCCCAAGAATTGTTTAGGAGAATGTATCGAGCCATGGAAGGATTGGTAGAACCTGTTTTTAAGGGAAGTGCCCTTATCCCTATTAATGTCACTGCACCACCAGATCATTTAGTATACCGGTATGGTACCAATGTACGTTAGGTATATGGAGTCGAGGGGCATCGATTAAGCTATTGCCCTATCAACCTAAAGTCACCAAGTAAGTCACTCCAGTGCATCATCATGAATAACACAAAGATTTTACTTGTTGTATATGAACATCCATATTGAAGATTTCTCATAAACATAGTCTTAACGAGACGTTGAATCACAAAACATTGCATGCACCTACTCTTTGAATGAGACCCATTATTCCTGAATCCACTCTATCACAAATTCTTTTATTTACAACCTCTTATGGGATTGAGATCTATAATTATGTCCTTGAATTGAGTTATAACTCTAGGATTAATACTTCTCACTTGCTTTCCTAAATTCTCAACAAGGGATTATACCCGAAGAATTTCTTACAAAATCTTCTTATTTAAATGGAAAACATCTGCTCACATGTGCCTATGCATGCACCGTCATAAAGTTTACCTATGTGGTGTCAAGTTCCATGTAAAGCATCCCAATGTTGTGATCCTTCTCGAGTCACTCTTTATCTCACTGGTATACATGGCTTCTATGATTTGAACATTCACTCTACTCTCTTGCGAGTATCATCATGAAACCTTTTCATTGTCTAGTAACATGAGAGCATATCTCAGCTCCTATCATAGGTGTACATATCGATTGAAGAGGTCGTGCTCACATAAGATTTCTGATAAATTTGAGGTTTTTACAAATCCGTCACAGGAAGATCATTTTTTTTCCCATCTCAGTATGACATTCATGTCCACTTAGATCATTCCACAATAAGTAGCTCACTTTGTTCCTAATATTATGGTTGCCTGTGACGTGGTCCTGTATTGCATTTTGAGAGTTAATATAGCATAAGCATGTCCAAATCATAACAAATGTTTATTTTCTCTTTACACCTCCACAACATGTGTTAATTGTGTTCCTTAGTTAGCGAATTCACTGTGCTAGTTTCCCAACACTTGTTCGATAACTATGAGAGAATGTGTCCTTCTATGTGTCACTATAACACTTCCTTTCTCATGAGGACCCTTAATAGGATCTCTGTCAAGACCAAATGCACCTTTGGGGCTTATCATAGAACAACGCCTATTTCTCATGTTTTCCTGCCTTTTATTAGCATCTGGGTACTTCTCAAGTCCAAACCCATGGAGAACTTATTATGAACATCTACAAACCGTCCATGATTATTTTATACTGCCTCATTGGGTTACGTTACCTTTGCACACTCGACTTCTAGAATCATTGACTATGTCATTGTCATGTGCGAGGAGTTTTTCTATCCTTGGTATTCCGCCTCCCTGGGTGGATAGGAGTTTTATTTGTCTTTCTCCCTGGAGCATCATGTTAACCATTAGAAACCCTATAACCAATACATGACTTCATCCCAATATTAAGATGTCCTAACTGTGTGGTTTCACTCGTGAAAGGTTGAGATTAGATGCTTTCAGATTTTTGCACATATCATGAGCATATCGATTTGGAAGACAATTCATCGTATCTTTAGTTATCTCATATAGAATCAATTATCTAGAAGGGTTAAGTTGTTTGAATTATGATAATCTCATAAGTCGTTAAGCTTCTTTTTTCACCCTCATGGGCTTGTGGCATAGATTCCTTTTGTCATTTAACGTTAGGAGTGTAATTCAACTTTATGCATTTCTTTTGAAATCTCTATCACATCCACATTGCAAGAATCTTCCCACTTTGAGCTAAGCTGATTTTCCTTACACCCAAGGAGGCAACCGGTGTAGAATACTTGATTATTTCTCCTTAGAGATTACTATTGTCGGGCATGGAATAAATGGAATAGAGCAATTGTAACTATCCCTTGTATAAGTCGTCACCACCCAAGAATAACTAAATCTAACGTCTTCATCCTCCCGATCATGCCTCCCATGTATCTCATGTCTAGAAAGACCCACTCTTTTTAGATCTCAAGATCACGTACATGGTTCCCACATTATCAATGCATGCTAGTTACCTCTATGCCACATTTTTATAACAATTGGTGTTGTCACAATGATTAACCATGTCAACATAGCTAGTAGTAATCTTTTTGTACCTTAGCACATGACCTCATGAAATACTCTACTCAGCACATGAATGGATTCCTGAATAATTCCAGCCCAATCTTGAACTCCTTGTTCCTCATTGTATTAAATTTATTGGGGATTGAAGGCTCAAACATGTCAAATAGAAAGCATCACCCTTTGATCACATATATTCAATAGGTAATTTTATGGTCAAACTATGATAGCACATCTTAGAGTGATTGTTGAAGGTCATCAAAGGTTTAGTCTAGGTGTTCGCGTAGAGATTTAGAGTTTAGGAGGGTGAACGGGTTATTCTCAATATTTTCTCCCTGAAGTTCTTCAGCACAGAAGATCAAATTGCATACATCTTTACCAAAGCCTTGAGCAGAGAACACTTTGAGAGAAATTGGCTGGCACCGGGGCTAATAAAGCTCAACTGAGGACCTGGTTCCCAACATATGGCTATGAAAGTCACAGACAAGTAAAACTAGCTAACGTGTTTTCTGGCCAAGTCTAACTCATTTCTATACCGTTATAGGTAAACACACATGATGATTACAGAAGCAGCTAAGACAATACATGAGCAGTAAAATAGGGTTAAGCAGACTTGCAAGACTGGTCAAGGAACCTGGTTCTTGTGAAACGGGTTAGTAGTCTCTTGTTTTATCATACTCAATTTTAAATGAACAAAAACAATGCCACATCATCAGCTTTTCAGTTTCTTTATGTCACGTCTTTTCTTTAAAAATTGTTTCACCTTTCTTTGAAAGCGACGCATCTCCCCATGTACTTGTCGCCATTTCAGAACTCGCTTCCCTTTTCTTCATAAATACTACCAACTCCATCATAACCTTTCACTTAATTTAAACCACTCTCTTTTCTTCTCTCTTATCTCAAACACTCTTTTAGCAAACCCTAACCATGGCTGAAAATCAAACAACCCCACTTACAACTGATGATAACCCTACTGAGTCCTCACCTGTAAAACCTCCATCAGTCATTTCTTCTCCCACCATTGTTTCTAGTCCAAACCCTAAACCAGTGTCTCATCCAAACTCCACTCTTTCTCTACCCACTCTGATTCTGGTCCTCTCCCAAGTGGTGAAGAATCAAACAAACCTGAGAATGTCAGTATTCCTCCATTGTCGCCTGAAAAGCACAGCGAGCAGGGCAAAAATGAAGGTTTTATTCCGAAAGAAAATCAGGGTTAGTCGTCTTCTACAGTGGAAATATCAATGATCAATCCAAAAATTGCTAAGACAACTGTAGAAGTTTAGGATTCTATGGGTATTTCCACTTCCCATGTTACTGCTTTTATGGAACCTCAAGAGAAGGATACTATAGAAAACATGCTCTCTATTGCTACTGAGGGGGTGATTGTTGAAGACAATTCTGGTAATCCTGAGCCTCGGGGGGAAGAGACTCATTCCTAAGTTGGGGAAGGAACACTTGTGCTTTTTGTACAGCCGGCACAGGAAGAAACTACTAGGACTCCACTTGATGGACCTGATCCCTCTCCTGAGGATGCAGGTCAAAAATCATCATCCCATGTCAGTTTCGACCCTGCTCATTCTCCTCACTTTGATGCTGAGACTTTGAAAATGGTAGCACTTGAGATGAGGTCTAGTGATGAAGAGGATTTAGATGATGTGGTGTTGAGTAAGTTTATCAGGGTAAGGAAGCCAATGGAAACTCCTGAGCCACCTCCCAAGCGACCTACTACCAGGTTGCAAAAAAAGGAGGCTCTTGAGTCTGCTCTCAAAAAGAGTAAGAGGAGTCCTAGGAAGAAGAGATTAGTCAAGGATGGACAAGTTTTGGTTGATAAGGATATACCAGTTGTTGCAGTTGATGAGGAAGTTGAAGAGGAACCAAGTTCCCTAACTAAGAGGCCCTTTGTGAAAGAGGCACTCTCTCTCTCTCATTCTAATACTGAGAGGCCTTCTAAGATTTTTGATGGTACACCTAGTGAAAGATTGGTAAGGAGTTCTAGTGAAAACCCAGTGAAATTCAATGACAAGTTGAAGGATGTGGAAGTGGAAGTGTATGATGAGAACATGCAAGTGAAGTCTGGTGAGAAGTTTCAGTCCCGTGGGAAGTCAGCGAAAATAAAATTGGTGGATGATGAGGAACTCGGTTTCTCCAAAAAGACAAAAAGTGGTAGCATCTCTGGAAAAGAAAAGCTGAGGTACCAAAAAGGTGTTGTGGGGTTGTACTTTTGCCCATGAAATTTCTAATATGGTTGGAATGTGTCAATTGGTTGAGATGTGTGAGTTTCAACAGTGGGCACACTTGTTCAATGTGGATGTGCCAAAAGTGTATGAGGAAGAGGTACAGAGTTTTTACGCCGAACTCTTCACTATTGAATCTGATCACATATGTGCATTAGTGAATGGTGTCGATATTGTAATGGATTATGTTGTACTGGGAGAGATTCTCAAGGTTCTTGTTGATGGTTTGTCATCCCTCTTTGGTGTTTGCAGCTCTAACCTTAGTAATGCCATTGTCAAAGAAAGAGCAGTACAGCAAGGGGAACGGGTACATAAAAAGGCACTTCTTCCAGTTTACCAGTTGCTTTTTGAGTTGGTCAACAAAGTCCTGCTCCCTCGTGCTGAGAGGAGATCCATCACCTCTAAGGATGATTTAGTTCTGATGGAAGCATTGGATAGCTTCAAAATTGTCAATCTGCCTGCTATCATGATTGAACATATGTAGAAGGTGACAGAGTTCAAAGACGAGAACCATGGCCTCCCTTATGGATTTATCCTTACCCGAGTGTTCAAGTTCTTTAAAGTGCATTTGGGACAGGAAAAATTAGAGACCAAGAAGAAGACCTTCTCAAAGACTACACTAGAAGAGTGTGAGTGCATTGACAAGATTGGAGGAGTAGGCAGCACTTCAACTATCTCTAAGCTCATTAATGCCCAGAATCGCACTACTGAAGAGATAAGGAAGCTGAAGGCTCAGAATGCTATATTGGAGACTCAGCTCAGTCAGGCCTAGAAGGTAACAGGATCTTCTAGTTCTACGAACCCATAGGTTGCCCATCTGACCAAGGAAAATGCTGATCTCAGGCAACAGGTTGAGAACTTGAAGGAGAAACTGCTCAATGAGCAAATGCCTGTCAATGCCCGGATGGATATTATTCTCAA
This sequence comes from Nicotiana knightiana, assembly GCA_005239525.1. Classification (NCBI taxonomy): domain Eukaryota; kingdom Viridiplantae; phylum Streptophyta; class Magnoliopsida; order Solanales; family Solanaceae; genus Nicotiana; species Nicotiana knightiana. Next base: position 26,781 of record ML402353.1, on the reverse strand, counting down.
ACCTCTTGCCGCCTCTTCCAAGCCCTCTTCCTCTAGTGTCCCCTAAACATGTCCCCTCAGGGTTTGTTTTTTTTTTTTTTTTTTTTGTAGATGGAAAACACTGATGTTTCTCCCGCTGTAACAGTCCAACAATGTTTTTAATGAAATCTTTCCCTTATTTTGTTGTAATGATCATGTTTTTCTACATTTGTTTTCTATCATGTTTGTGTACACACAAGTGGCATGAGTTAGCTACGCTAGACTTCTTTATGTTGTTTTCTTGTATGTGTTTTAAATGATTCCAAAAAGGGGAAGATAAATTGATACTTAATAAGAAGCAGTGCACTGATTAAGGAGGAAGTACAAACTCAGGGGGAACTTTGTGAGGTTCCTGGTACATTATCTAGTTTTTGTGGCTCTTTGCAGCATTATCAATTTTTAAGTTTGTCATCATCAAAAAGGGGGAAATTGATAAGTTATAAGTACCTTCTTTTTATGTTTTGATGATCTAACAAACTTATTGTCAAGAACCAGATATGGAACCTGATGCACTCTAGGTACACGACCTAAATACCTGGCTCGAGCTAGAGAGTTGTCATAACTTCAGAATATAAAAAAGAAACACAAGGAATAGATGACCTTGGGTTCCCCTAGCAGCAGTACGAAGTCAACTCTCCACAGCTGGAAAGTGACTGCCTGCACTGTACACGCAAACAGTACAGCACAATGCAGCAGTCATTTCCATTGGGAAGGACCTTGTACCATTTAAGTGATTAGATCATTCAAGTGATGTCATCCATGTTGTATTAACATTAATACTACAACAAAACATCACTCGAACACTTGATAATTCATTCAAGCAATCCAAGCATCTAATTATCAAGAACACAATTCTCAAGTGCATCAAGAACAAAGTACACCGCTGCTACGGACCAGTTCCTACATCAAGTCTTTGTATATACTTAGTATAGTTGTAACTTTGTAATTGTTATTCATTGTAAGTCCTATTTAACTTGTCTAGAAGCATTAATTAGGAAACTTTTGTAAACCATAAACTTCAGTGTTTGTGTCGTGGCTAGAGTTAGTCATATGTTGAAGTCATTGTAATAGGTGTATTACAAAGTGTCTTGTGATAGGAGTATTACAAGTTAGTGAGGGATTAAGAGGTTAATTCCTAGGTTGCATATTTTGTAATCTAAAAGGTTGCTCATAGTGAAGTTGAAATCCTACAAGTATAGGTCGTGGTTTCTAAGTCAACCAATACCACCATTAGATCATCTCTTTAATGTGTGACAATGTAAGTGCTCTCAACATGGAAAACAACCCGATTCAGCATAAGAGCACAAAGCACATTGATGTGTGACATCATTTCCTTAGGGACAATGTTGAAAAGGGTCTCATATGCATGAAGTTTTGCAAAAGGGAGGTCCAGGTAGCTGATATCTTCACCATAGCATTGAGCAGAGAGCATTTTGAAAAGAATCGTCTGGAGTTAGGACTAATTAAATTTAACTAAGAACATTGTCCCTCAATGACTAGTTGTGAAGGAATGGTAAGGTAAACTGCAAAAAGGTGTTTTCTGGAAACTTCTAACTCATTCTATACCGTTACACGTAAACACGCATGGAATTTACAGGGCAAACAAGCAGCTAATGACATTGCAATTTGGTAGGAGGATGGTGCTCATATTTGCAAAATCAGTCAGGGAACCTGGTTCCCTTGACTCAGGCTAGTAGTTTCACTTACACTCATACGCATTTTGAACTGCTAAAAGTACCACGCCATTAAAATGTGTCCGGCGTTTTTCCATACTATTTAAGCCCAATGTCACACCCGTTCTAATCCGACCTGACTACCCATCATGTCGTACCCAATTGTAATCGGTCCCTCCTTCCCTCAAAATAACCCCAAAAGACATGTTTCTCTCATAACTGTCTACATAAAAGCCATCAAACTCTCTTCTTCTCTCATAAAACCCTCTTTTTCATGTATTTTCTCTCAAAAATTCACCATGTCTTCTCCAAAAGCAGAGTCTGCTAAAGCCACCACTAACATCACTATTGTGTCTTTGTCTCACGAAGCACAAAAGTATGAATTGGAGTCTCAACCTTCATTCATTAAGACCCCCATCTCCAACCAACCACCACCGTATCTTCCCCAACTCTATCAAGTTCTGGTTCCTATCATAGCCGAAAAAATCAAACACCCAAGAAGTTTTTCGCTTCATCCACTCCCTATGCTACACCAAAAAAATGGAAGAAGCAGGACTACTGGAACGGGAAGAAGGAACAGAGGTCTCGAGTCAGCGGGTTGAGGAAGCAACTGTAGAAAAAGAAGATGCTGCTACTCTTGGTGAAACATTTGATGTATCTACCACCCCCTATGCTCCAATTTTTTATCTAAACAATCTATCACCATCACATAATGCCTCTCTAGCTTCTGTTGATTTTGCATTGTCGGAAGTGGGTAAAAAACAAGCCATAGAAAACATATTGCTTATTGCTACTGAAGGGAGTTTGGTTGGGGAATATATGTCTGGTGATGTGAGTAATGAGGCTTAGGAGGAAGAAAAAGGGAATGGGGATGAAAAGGGGAAACCGGTGCCTCAAGGTGACTTGGTACCAGTTAGTACTACAGCGGAGCCAACCGAGTTACCCGCACCCTCTTCCCAAGAGTAGAATTTTGCCCCTACTTTGGATGAAACTCCATGATCCACAAAAAATCCCCAAGACAGTACCGACCCCCTTCCTTCTCCTCATCTTGATAATTCCATTAGATTTTATGATTTCTGGATGAAACCATTGTCTGAAGAAGAAGATGATGATGATGAAAGTGAGTGTGATTATGATGATATGCATGTAGCCCAGTTTGTTGCTGCTAGAAGTGGTAGGACAACCTCTAAAGAGCATATTCTTAAAAATCCACTACTAGGCAGTAGAAGAAAGAATCCCTTGAAAATGCTTTAAAGAGGAATAAGGAGAAAAAGAAAAGAAAAAGATTGGTGAAGGTGGGAAAATTAGTGAATCAGCAGGATCTGCCTCTGATCAATGTTGTGGATGTTGGGGACGAATAGGTGAATGAGGAACCTGCTTCCGTTGTTCGTAAATCTTCTAAGAAGTCTGTGATTGAGCAGTCCAAGAAAGGGTCGTCTATGAAATGTGTTAAAATTGATGGAGAGAAGAGGGTTGAGAAGAAGGAGTCTAGTGAGAAAGCTAAGTCCGGCAGGAAGGAGAAAGGTGTTGAGAAGAAGAAATATCACAAGAGAAAGGAAGGAACATGGTTCCTACAAGAAGGCCAGAGTGGAAGTGTCTGAAGTTGACAGAAGAGAAAAGTTGAAGAAGCAAAAAGTGTTTTGGGACAAAGTGTTTGATGCTACTATTCTTAAGTGGACTCATCTATTTACTGTTTAGAGTCCAAAAGTCTATGAAGAGGAAGTTCGCATTTTCTACATTGATCTGTTCACTGTGGAGGATGACAATATTTGCTTGAAGGTCAATGGAGTGGAATTTTTAATGGGTTAAAATGTACTTGGGAGTATCTTGGATGTGCCTACATAGGGGCTCTCGCCTCTTGAAGAGACATGTTCCTCCAATTTTAGGAAGTTTATTCTAAAGCCTTAGGCTGTTTAGCGAGGGGAACGGATGCACAAGAAGGTCCTGCTTCCAGAATACCAGCTCATGTTTGAGATGGTAAACAAAGTTCCTTCTCCCTCGAGTTGAAAGACGTTGCATTGCATCAATTGAGTACATGTTCCTCCTCGGGGCATTGGTTGGATACACTACTATCAACCTACCCAGTATCATGATTGAACATATGAAGAAGGTGTCAGATTTCAAGGATGGGAACCATGGTTTGCCGTATGGGTTCCTGCCCACCAAATATTTTGAATAATTCAAAGTCCTCTTGGGGAGAGCAGCTGTGGCAACTCGAAAGCAAACGTTCTCAATGACTACCTTGGAGGAGTGCGAGTATATTGACAAGAAGGGTAAATTGGTAACAATTCTACGATTTCTCAGTTGATTGATGCTCAGACTGCTGCTAATGAGAAGATAAGGAGACTGAAGTCTAGGAATGCCATTCTTGAAGGACAGCTCAGTCAAGTCAAAGAGGAACCTGGTTCTAGCAATTCTCAGGGTGTAGTGGTTGCCTGCTTGATGGCTAAAAATGCAGACCTAAGGAAACAGGTTGAGAACCTGAAAGAACAATCGTGGGAACTCGAAAGCAAACATTATCAATGACTAACTTGGAGGGGAGCAAGTGTATTGACAAGAAGGGGGGAGTTGGCAACAATTCTACGATTTCTCAGTTGATTGATGCTCAGACAACTACTAATGAAGAGATAAGGAGGCTGAAGGCTAGGAATGCCATTCTTGAGAGACATTTCGGTCAAGCAAAAGAGGAACTTGGTTCTAGCAGTGCTCAGGGTGGCAGAGGTTACCCATTTTACGGCTGACCTGAGGAAACAGGTTGAGAACCTGAAAGAGCAGCTGATCAATGAGCAGTGGTCTACAAAAGCTCGAGTGGATTTTCTTCTCAAAGCCACTTACCCCTCATCCTTCCCTACCTCTTCTAGTGCCCCTTAAACAATCCCCTTGTTAGTCTCCAGTTTATCGGTGCATGTCTTAGTCCTAGTGTCCTGTCTTGATATTTTGTTCTTATGACTGTGGTAATTTAGTTCGTTTATTTTGTGGATGTTTTTTTAACAATGGTAGTACTACTGCCTATGTTTTTCTTATCTCCTTAATTAATGAGCATCTCAGTCCTTTGTTATGCATGTTATACTCTTGTGTTATATTTTTAGCTATGGTGTGTGCACACAAGTGACATGAGTTAACTTTGCTAGACTTCTTTTTGCGTTTACTTGAAATATTTTCTTTTTATGATGTCTAAAGGGGGAAAAATTGAAGGGGAGAAACATGTTCTTAGGGGGGGAATAAGGAGAAATGGGTTCTCAGGGGGGAATTACATGGACATCTGGTTCTCAAGAGGGGCTTCAATTCTAAGTTTGTCATTATCAAAAAGGGAAAAATTGATAAGTTATGTACCTTTGAGTTTTGATAATTTAAAAAACTTCATATGAGAACTAGATATGTAACTTGATACAAAGTCTCTCTGTGCTCGGAATAAAAAGTCGTACGTATGGAACAAGTTCCAATGATATCCGTGAAGGAAAAAACAGAGAAAACAGATGGCTATCAATTCCTGCGGTCACAGTACAAGTCAACTCTTTACAGTTGTTAAAGTTGTTGTACTACAGACGCAACAGTGCAGCAGTCATTGTTGAAGCATGATGTGTACCAGATACTCGCTTGCATCATCCTAGTGACCATACTTATATATTATCACCATGAGGCAAGGGATTATACACACTTGCAAGTCCTAAAACATAAATTCTCTTTCAAGTGTGCAGCCACCTTCATTTACTCCAAGGCTTGAAGAACAAAGTAGCAACGGAACAAAGGACCAGATCCCAACACTGAGTTCATCGTGTGTCCTTAGTATTGTTGTATATTTGTTAATGTTATTCACTTGTAATTCCTACTCAGCTTAGTTAGAAATAGGGGTGGTCAAACTGAATTAGAAAATCACACCAAATCGAAAAGTCAAACCAAACTGATTAAAATACCCAACTAGGTTTGGTTTGATTTGGATTGGTATTGAGTAAAAACCAAACCAAACCGATTTATAAATACATAATTTTTATATATGCTTTTAAGACTTTATATTGAATTTTCTTTAGAAAATATAGAATTTTGGGATCCTTTCATGGGATATGATAATTAATAGAACTATGTATTAGTGCATTCACTTTTATTTACTTTAAATAATAGGTTGTAACATTTGCTTATCAACTGTTATTGAAATGCATCAATCATCTCGTTGTTCTTCCTATTTATGCGTCAAGATTTCTTTCGAAATTGAAATGGTATTTCGATAATTTAAAATTAAATAGAACAAATTATTATTTAGGTATCATGTTGAATTTTATATTAATTATTAAATTCAGGTATCCTTGAAAGCGTACATTAACGAAAAATTATTATTAGACGACTAAGAAAATAACTATCATGTGATCATGTGTTACTAAAACAATTCTCCCATTAGAGTATTTTAACGGATCACATGTTTGTCAATTTTTTCTTCTCTTACTAAATATATATTCACTTGTCAATATATTATCTATAATCTTAACAAAGTAAAATTAAAATAATATTCACGTAACCAAAAAATACCTGAAAACCCCTAAAAATCCGAACCAAACCAATCGGAACCGATATAGTTGGTTTTGTTTGGTTTGGTTTTGATAAAAAAACCGAACCAACCTGGTCCATGTACACCCCTAGTTAGAAGCATCTCGTATGATATTTTTGTAAATCATAAATCTTGTGTTTGTGTTTGACTAGAGTTAGTCAAAGTGGTGAACTTTGTAATAGATATATTACAAAGAGGCTTGCAATAGAGTTATTGCAAGTAGGTGAGAGATTAAGAGTTTAATTCCTAGGTTACAATAGTTTGTAATCTAAAGTTGCTCAGTTAGTAAATTTGAAATCCTACGAGTGTAGGTCGTGATTTTTAATCCGTGAGCTGGGAGTTTTTCAAGTAAAATATTATTGTGTTATTTACTTACCGTTGTGTAACGAACCAATTTAACCCTCCAAAAGGTGTCATGACAGCACCTATTCTTTACGACTAGGTAAGCCTAATATTACGTAAATCTTAAAGAAATCAAAATGATAAAGGATAAAACAGAATATTGTAAATAACAAAAGTACCTTGAAGTCTCCTGAAATCAGCGGGACGCCGAGGATCTGCGGACGCAAGCAAAAGTACCTTGAAGTCTCCTGAAATCAGCAACACGCACTAAGTCGGAGGCTGATAGCTCGTACTTGGATCTATACACGAAAAATATATGCAAGAAAGGGCATGAGTACACCACAATGGTAACTAGTATGTGCCAAGCCTAACCTCGGTCGAGTAGTGACGAGGTCAGATCAAGGCCCAACCGGAGTAAATATAATAAATTAAATAGTAAGATATATATATATATATATATATATATATAAATTTATGGTAAAAATATTAAAGGAATTCACAAAATTTATAGTTATGGGAGCCCTCGTCTCAGAATAAGGTAAACACAATAAGGAATCTCCCAGGATACCGTCTCGTAGTTCCGAATGATTATGCAATAGAGGGGGATCTCCCGGAATACGTCTGTAGCCCCAAAAGTAAATATGCAGTGCTGGGGATCTCCCGGAATACGTCCGTAGTCCCAAAATAAATATGCAAGACAGGGGATCTCCCAGAATGCGTTCGTAGTCCCAAAGTAAATATGCAGTGTTGGGGGATCTCCCGGAATACATCCGTAAGCCCAAAATAAATATGCAAGACAGGGGGATCTCCCAGAATACGTCTGTAACCCCAAAGTGCAAGATAAAATGACAGGTATGGCTTCGAGTTATACAGTTTAGACTAAACACAGATAAGGGGAAATAGGGATCGAACTAAGCTTGTCGCACAAAATGTCAAATAGGCAGTTTAAACACGTATGCATGCTTCCCTAATCTAAACTAAGCAACTAAACATAATAGTGCAGTTTAATAAGAAAAAAAAAATAGTTTATGACTTAGAAAGAAAAAATGAGATCTTTGCAACAATAGCCCATGTACATACTCGTCACCTCACGTACACGGCACTCACACATCAAATAATACCAAACATCCTATGGGAAATTTCCCCAACACAAGGTTAGACAAGTCACTTACCTCGAACCGCTCAAATCAACTCGATATCACGCTCTTGCCATGAATATCCAACTCCGAATGGCCCAAATCTAATTAAATCAATTGCATAATATAAATAATACTACAAGTAACTACTTTAGCTAATGAATTCGAAGCTAAAGAATGAAAATAGGAAAAACGCCCAAAAGGTCTCCTCGGGCCCACGACTCGGAATCGGGTAAAAGTTACCAATTTAGAACACCCATTAACTCGAGAGACCACTCATCCAGAAATTATCAAATTGTTACGCCTAAAACCCGATCAAACCTCAAAATTTCGATTGGGGAATTTTTCCCCAAATTCCCACTTTTTCACTCAAATTCCTTGATTAAGTGAAGAAAATTACTATAGCTTAATGAAATATAAACGAAATAGAGTTAGGAATTGTTACCCACTGATTTCCTTTTCAAAAACCTTGCAGAATCGCCTTCTACCGAGTTCTAAATCAACTTTTGAGTTATGAACAAAACGCCCTCGATTTCACTCTTTTCTGACCAGCGATTTCCGCTTCTACGCTCCTGGGAGCGCAACTATGGTCCCGCATCTACGGAAGAATCATCGCAGGTGAGGACTTCACTAAACTTAGTTGGGGTCGCTTCTACGGTCCCCCAATCGCACCTGCGATCCCAGCTGCCAAGGTCCATATCCGCATTTGCGGCTCCGCACATGCAGTCTAATATCCGCAGGTGCGAAAATAACAGGTGCAGCAACTTCAACAAAAGCATAAGTCCCAAACCAATCTGTTTAGCATTCGAAACTCACCCGAGGCCCCCGAGACCTCAACCAAACATCCCAACCAGTCTTATAACACCATATGAACTTAGTGGAGCCTTCAAACCCCATCGAACAACATCAAAAACATGAATTAAGCACAGATTCAAGCCTAAGAACGTAGGATTTACCAAATTCTACAAACGATGCCGAAACGCATCAAACCTAGTCTGAATGACCTCAAATTTTACACATAGGTCACAAATGACATGACAAACCTATAGCCACTTCTAGAATTTCATTCCGAGCTCGATATCAAAATTTTCACTACCAGCCGAAATCGCTGAAAATCCAACTTTCGCCAATTCAAGCCTAAATCCACTACAGACCTCCAAAACACATTCAGGACGCGCTCCTAAGCCCAAAATGCCTCAACGGAGCTAAGGAGTCGATGGAATTCCATTCCGGATCCGTCTTCACACAGTTCTGACTACGATCTCAATTCTAAGACTTAAACTCACATCTAGGGACTAAGTATCCCCAAACTCTCTGAATTCCACAACCAAACACTCCAGCAAATTCCAAAAGTAGAAACAAATGTGGGGAAAGCAGTAATTAGGGGATCGGGGATCTAACTCTTAAAACGATCGGCCGGGTCATTACACGTTGTGTGTGTGATCTGTGAGAACTGATAGATAACCAGATTCTCTATACAGTTTGGTGGACTCTTAATTCACATCATAATACTATAAAAATATGAAGGAAGAATTAAAAAGAGAATGAAAATTAATGTGGTAAAGGAGAAGATCCAAATTCACTTTGTGAAGGGTAAACAGTGAAACGAGTGATCTAAGGTAGGGAAAAATAGGCGAGTCTAAGCAAGGCAAGGCAACAAGTGATAGTATGAGAACAAATGACGAAATGAGTTAACCTGAAATAGGGCAGAGTGGGATTGACGAGGTAAGGTGGGACAACATGTTGTCTAGCGCGAATGTAGATTTTAGGGTGTGAATTAATCCGCTTCAATATTTTTTATGCGAAATGTATAAAAATACAAGAAATTTAGAGCCCGTTTGGACATAAAAAAATTACCTTGTTCCAAAAAAAATTCACTTTTTCAAAATTAGTGTTTGGCCATAAAAGTTTTAATTTTCAGTTGAAGATGAATTTCGAAAATTTGAAAAACTCCAAAAAACTGATTTTCAAAATTATCACTCAAATCACGCACAAAACTTCAAAAACAACCCAGAATAATATTCATGTCCAAACACAACTCTAATTTTACAATTCCATTTTCACTTGAAATTTTTTTTCACTTTTTTGTTAAAGCTTACAATTCTTATGTCCAAACACCCACTTAGTACTAAGAACATCAAAAGTCGAATTCGTCAAGTTTCAATTCTGAACTTCTCGAAATGTTAATACAGAAAAAATTTTATTCACCCCAGCCATTTGCACCCATCACATCTCACTGTCGTCCCTAAAAAATAGTGATGGGTTTACAGTATCTTAGAATTATGTTTTGATGATCTAACAAACTTACAGTCAAAGAACAGATAAAGAACCTGATGCACACTTGGTATATATCTTAATCAACGGATTCAAGCTAATGTGAGTTGTATGACTTCAGACAAAAAAGAATCAACTTAGGGACCTGATCCCTTTGGGTTTCCCTGACAACAGTACGAAGTCAACTCTCTACAGCTGGAAAGTTATTTCCTGCACTGTACACGCTACAGTGCAGAAACAATGCAGCAGTCACTTCCCATTGGGAAGGACCTTGTACCAACCAAGTGATTACATCATTCAAGTGATGTCATCAAAAGTGTATTAACAAGAAGCATTACAACAAAACATCACCGAAACACTTGTGAATTCATTCAAGCACTCCAGATCTGATAATTAAGCATTCAAGTCACAAGTGCATCAAGAACAAAGTACTACACCACTACGGACCAGTTCCTACAACACGTCTCTTGGATGTCCTTAGTTGAGTTGTAACTTTGTATTTGTTCTTCATTGTAATTCCTACTTTTCTTATTTAGAAGATTTAATTAGGAACCTCTGAAAATCATAAACCCTTAATGTTTGTGTCGTGACTAGAGTTAGTCATGAGTTGAAGTCTTTGTAATAGGTGTATTGCAAAGTGGTTTGTAATAGGTGTATTGCAAAGTGGCTTGTAATAGGTGTATTACAAGTTAGTGGGAGATTAAGAGTTTAATTCCTAAGTTGCAATAGGTTGTAACCAAAGATTGCTCAGTAGTGAAGTTGAAATCCTACCAGTGTAGGTCGTGGTTTTTGATCCCCTTGAGCAAGGATTTTTTCACGTAAAATTCCTTGTGTCATTTACTTGTTGTTGTATTAGCTAGTTCTGTAAAAACAGTTAAGAAGCCATGTCACTATACAGTTTAGTAAACTCATACATTCTATCAAATCGGCTACTCAAAAAATGAGAATCTCAGTCAATCATCGGTTGTGGTAAGATGTATAGCATCGAATTCCACTCTTATCCCTTGAGCAGATATTACAAGCTCGAGTCTTAAGAATTAAAAAAATCAAGGTGGAAGAGATTTTTTTAATAAGCCTTAAGCTACACAAATTCGAATTAACTAAATTCCAAAGCGAGAGCTAATCATCGAATGGGAAACAAAAATAAGATCCCACTCAATCAGCTTCGTCAAAAAGCGTTGGTATAGGGAAAAACTAGATGAGACATAACTTTAGTATAGATTATTCATTATTGATCAACTTTTCATCTCTTTCCAGTTGGGCATTGTCGTCATGATCTATGGCACTTCCATTCTTGACTGTCCCCACCACATATTCTCTTAGGTTTCAATTTTCAGAATTACGAACTGATATACTTGCTAATTTACTTAAATAGAATACTAATTTAAACAAAGAAAGTATTTTAATTTCTTGCCTGGTAGGTCAAAGACGTGTTTTTACCTTCTTACATTGGATTTTTCAATTTTATTTTCTATCATGACTGATTGATTTGATCCGCTATGACTTACTAATCGATGAAGTAAGCGAAAATCACGTGAATAGAATTTAAATCCTATCCTAGATGGAATCGTAAAATTACGCACCATCTGATCGCGATGTTATTTTAAAAAGAAACAAAAAAGAAATCATGATTAGCAAAAAAAATATATATATATCATGACATGATTTGTAGAGAGCCCATATGTAGTTTGTTGGTCTGGTCAAGTCATTGTTTATCGTTAAGCAGTCACAACCAATTACCAATGCATGACTGATAAAGATTCTTCCCGACTTCTACTTGATGAAAACGACTACATACTCACTACATCCATTCGTAGCAACAACCTCAAGAACAAAATGTTTGTCATTCTCACAATTTTCTTTTTTAATTTTTTTTGTATTAATATCAAGAAGCCTTGAAACAGCGATAAAATTATCTTTGTGACTTATATATCCCGAGTTTTGAAACCGAGGAAGCAACCACTAATGTTTGCATTAGGGCATGTTATCTTCACATCCTTAGAACTTGAAGTATGATTTTTCCCCGAATCCTGTGTGAACGCGAGATGCTTTGTGCATCAGACTGTTCTTTTTTTTTATTTTACGAAAAAGGCCTAAAAATTCCACTCAACTAACGGAAATGACTTATCTATGTCATCTGTTAAAAGGTCGGTCTATCTATGCCACTAACGTTATACTTTTGGATTATTCATCCACTAACCCTTATATTTTTGGCCTATTTATGCCATTCTTCACTAACAGTTCAATTTTCTGATTTTTAAATAATAAAAATTAATTTTTCAACCCCGCATTTGCCACGTGTCTTTATATTATTGGTTCTTCTTTACTTGACCCTACATTTCTTTTAACCCTGATTATGTATAATAAACTATGTCCAACCCGATAAAATCCGACCATCTTTTTACCCAATCCTTAATTCCTTATCACGACTCAAAATCCAACTAGTCGTGATGGCACTTAACTCAACCCACTAGGTAAGCCAATTAACAACTATCCAATTTAATGAAATTTTTTAGATAAATAAATGATAAAATAACTGAACCTTAATACATTTTTCAAGGACTAGTAGTACAAATCATGAGCTTCTAAAATTAAAATTTTTACAAAATAAATTGAAATAAACACAACATCGGTTTAAAATAAATACAAATCATTGAATCATTGTTCAGTTTGATTTGTAAAAATCACTGATTCCGTTTCAAACTTAACACTGATTTTTATAATGATTTGTATTTATTTAAAACTGATGTTGTGTTTATTTCAATTCATGTTTTAAAAATCTAAATCTTAAAAGCTCATGATTTGTACTGTCAATCCTTGGGAAATGTATTAAGGTTAAGTTATTTTATCATTTATTTGTCTAAAAAAAATCTCATTAAATTGGATAGTTGTTAATTGGTTTACCTAGCGGGTTGGGTTAAGTGCCATCACGATTAGTTAAATTTTGAGTCGTGACAAGGAATTAGGGGTTGGGTTAAAAGATGGTTGGTTTTTATCGGGTTGGGCATGGTTAATTGTACATAATCAGGGTTAAAAGAAATGTAGGGTCAAGTAATGAAGAACCGGTAATATAAAGACACGTGGCAAATGTGGAGTTAAAAAATTAATTTTTATTATTTAAAAATCAGAAAAATTAGACTGTTAGTGAAAAATGGCATAAACAAGTCAAAACTATAAGGTTAGTGGCATGAACAGGCCAAAAGTATAACATTAGTGGCATGGATAGGCCGACCTTTTAACGGATGGCATAGATAAGCAATTTCCGTTAGTTGAGTGACATTTGGCCTTTTTCGTTGATTTTATCAATCAGATAATGGTATCAAATAATCTGGAAACAAACTCCCAGCCTATTTGTAGTTCTTTTAACTCATAACTTATCAACTTGGAAAAGAGTCTAACATTCAATGGGAGTGACTGATCGTATATGTATAGGTCGAAATCTGACCATGTGAGAATAGCCCAAAAAAGGGGACGATAAGGAAGTGATTAAGCCGTTATTATGCACACAAGACGCCGTAACGATGAGCATCACGTCCATGGCCGAGGCCGATTTTCCAGAAGGCCTTTACGGCGTAGTATATGCTACGACGTTTGGGGAGGTCGACCTGAAGCGTCGACAACATATTACAGTATACTGGTTAAGGACTGTTGGGTAAGGGGCAACATCTGGTATATAAGCGGGAGAAGAGAGTGATTGAAGAGAGTGATTGAAGGGGAAACATCTGGTATAAATGAGTTACACTCGCTTGGTGAAATCATCCCAAGGAACAAGCTAGAGACGAAAATTCTTAGCATTCTGCCCAGCTCCTGAGAGAGTAAAGTGAATGCCATTACTGAAGCAAAGGATTTGCAGGCGCTGACCATAGATGAGCTGATTGGGAATCTGAAAACCTATGAAATGAAGAAGAAGAAGGACAATGAAAGAAGAGAAGCAAAGAAGGAAAAGAACCTGGTACTCAAAGCTGAAAGCAATGACTCGAGTGAGGAGGATAGTGACATGTCTTACTTAACCAGAAGGTTTCAGAGAATGGTTAGAATGAATGGAGGCATACCAAAGAGAGGTAGTTCTAGGAAACCAAAGAATTATGACCTCTTTCGTAAGTGTGGAAAGCCAGGGTATTTCATCAAGGATTTCCCTCTCCTAAAGCTAGAACATTTCAAGCACAACTCTGATAAAGCAGCCAAGAGGAACCCGGTTCCTGACAAACGTTTCAAAAGGAAAAACGCAGCTGACAATGTTGTGAAGCAAGTTCTTGCAGCATGGAGAGACTCCTCCAGTGAGTATGAAGAAGAAAATGATGTAGGTGATAGTTCTATGATGGAAGTTGAAAGTGAAGCAAATGAATATGATTCAATATTTGCTTTGATGGCTCAATCAGACGATGATGAAGATGATGACAATGATGAGATAAATTTTAGGGATGTTCAGAGAATCTGAAATCCTATTGTCCTAAAAAAAAAACTCGTATCATTAGCAAATGTATTTATTGATGCTTATCATAGTCTTGTGAGTGATAAAGATGCCTTGACCATAGAGCTAGGAGATGTTAAGCAAACTAGAGATGACTTGATAGTTTGTGTAGTTGACCTGAAGGAAACCATAGATAACCTAAAAAATGAAAATGAGGTTATAACTGAGAAAATTGCTAGTGTAGAACATGAAAGAGACGATTTGATGGTAGTAGCAGTTTACCTAAAAGAAACCATTAAAAGTGTCAGTAAGGAAAAAAATGACTTAGTAGAGAAAGTTGATGTATTAAAGCTGGAAAAAGATGATCTCCTAGTAGTGATTGAGGACTTGAAGGAAACAATAGAGGAACTCAAAGCGGAATATAGGCCTGGAAATTCTGAGAAAGGAAAGGAAGTTGCAAGTGAAGCACGTCTTAATCTTGAAAATGAGTTGAATGCTGTAAAAACTAGTTTATGTGCTGAACTTGAGAAAAATAGACAACTTCAAGCAGAACTGGAAAGAGCAAAAGATGATTTTGAGAAATACCTAAAGTGGACCTGGTCCTCTGATGCTGTTACTGCCACGTACATTAACAACAGTGGAAACAGGCAGGGAATAGGGTTCCAAAAGGAAAGAACTCGTTATAACCCTCACAACAAGTATGTTACTGTACCCAATTATTGGTTGTGTACCCACTGGGGGAACAATGGGTATTTTAAAGAGAATCGCAAAGCCAGGGCTCAGTCTCTTCAGAAATACAAAGTTTTTTGCTAAAAAGGACTAGGTGCCACTCATAAAAAGCACATGTTACCTGCATGGACTAGAAGAGAACTTATTCATCCCTTTTCTCATTACAAGGGACCCAAACTTTTTTGGGTTCCCAAATCTAACCCTTGATCTTCTTGTACAGGCAACAGTGAAAGGAAGTAGTCAACGGTGGTTCATGGATAGTGGATGTTCAAAGCACATGATTAGGAATACCATGGACTTCCTTTCACTAAAAGCCCTGCAATGAGGGAGTGTATCCTTTGGAAATGGGAAAAGGGGGGTACATTCTTGGTGTTGGAAAAATTGGAAAGTCTCTCTCTCTCACTCAATTGAGAACGTGTACTATGTCAATGGTGTGAAGTACAGTCTCCTGAGTGTCTCTCAAATATGTGATAAAGGGAACAAGGTGGAGTTCTTGTAAAAGATATGACAGTTGCTAATCTGGTAACTGGTGAAGTGGTACTTGTGGCCAAAAGATACAAGAATATCTATGTTGCTGATTTTGAGTCCTTACAAAGTGGTGATCTGAGATGCCTGAAAGCAGTTGATGATGATGCTGAGTTATGGCACAGAAGGCTAGGACATGCAAGCTTCTCTCTTCTAAATAAGCTGATTCAGAAGGACCTGTTTCATCTCCGCCATTGTCCCCGCCAACATTATCACCATCAAAGAGCCCATCTTCGACCTCAGCACCACCATCGGCCTCCGGTGTCGCGGGATCGTAGCCGCAAACAAGATGAGACTCGCACGCCTTCGCGTGAGCGTCCTCAAAAGAGACCTCAGGGATACTTCCCGCTGTCCATAAATCCTTGTAAATATATCATCGGGCCTCATCATCGACCCACATCTCATACAAACGGCAAGGAACAACAACATGGGCAGCTTCTTGAGGGGCCTGAGCCAACAGCTGGACCTTCTCGGCTTCCATAGCTTCCACTTTGTCACCCAGATTCGAGGCATCCCGCTCGAGCTCGCCGATTCTCTCCTCGAGACTAGCCTCCTTCATCATATATGTCCCCTCTCAGCCTCTCGTTCGGATCTGAGGATGCGCACAGTATCTTCCAGTGCCTCCGCCCTCGCTGCAATCGCTACCCGAGCACCTTCAGCCCTCTCTAACTCTGTCACCTTCCTCTCCAAGTCCGCGACCTTCTCGGTCCACTCCTCTCTCAGACTAGCAACTCTAGCTTCATTATGTTCGAGCTCAGCTCACAAAGACGACACATTCGCTTGAAGGTCCTCGCACTCAGCCGCGATACCCTTGCTCACCTCGGCTCTTCGTCTTTGACTCTGATCAATCCCTCAAGATCACTCCATCTGCGGATAGACCACATCAGGTCCTCGTCCTTTTTCTCCAGTTCCTCCCGAAGAGACCGAGTATCACCACCCGCTCTAAGCTGCATGTGCATCTCTCTTCACCTCTTGTGAAATCAACAGTATTTCTCGACCATCTTCAGAAAGACTTCGGCCCGCGTCTCGGCCCGACGAGCGGTCTCAATCTCCAACATGTAAGTCTAACAAAAAAAAGGGTGAGAGAAAGAGTCAACAAAAACGGACACAAAGCAGAGGAAATAAAGGCAAGAAACTCACCCTTAAGGCCATCCCTGCCACGCCGCGTCACAAGCCAGAGTCACTAAGATCCCGAAGAGACCTGCTTTCAGCGGCGGAACATAAAAGGTCGAATTGCTCCACCAAGTCCATCGTGTTCTCTAGAAGGTTAACATCCGACGGGATTTCGAGCACAAGGGAAGGACCACCAGCCCTCACGTCGACCCTGGTAAAGCCCTCTTCAAACAACCTCATATCCTCAAGGTTAATGTCCGATTCGGACTCGTAATTGTCCACCACCACGCCCTTCAATCTCTCGCCGGCTAGAGAAGAGGTGTGAGCCTGCTGAGACGTGGAGGGTTCGCTCTGAATAATTGCGGCAGCCGCCGAACTCTACCCCTACACCACTACGGTATCTTCCGTTCTCGACTCAGATAACACTTCTGCTCCCTGAGCGACCTCTCTCACGGTTTCAGACACCGTTCCTACGGGATTCTCCCTCAAGGGCACATCAATTGAGGGCGTCTCCTCCGATATTATCCTCCGCCTCTTTGACGGGGCCTCTTCCCCCACGCCATGAGAAGACTCGCCTGCCGGACGAACCGTGGGGGATGGAGAGTCTGAGCGAGGGATAATCTCAGTACAA
This sequence comes from Nicotiana knightiana, assembly GCA_005239525.1. Taxonomy (NCBI): domain Eukaryota; kingdom Viridiplantae; phylum Streptophyta; class Magnoliopsida; order Solanales; family Solanaceae; genus Nicotiana; species Nicotiana knightiana. Next base: position 9,389 of record ML402353.1, on the reverse strand, counting down.
CCACATTCAGATGCAAACTCGACCTGCGCAATAGTTCGATCCCGAGTACCCTCATCAGCAACTTCCCGAAGCACGGACCTAGTAAAGGAAGTCGGCTGACGGAAAGCAAGAGCAGGGGCCCTCGCCCTTCTCACCCCTCTCCGACCTGTCAAGTACGACACACGACCCAATGTAAACACAAGGCAGAAAAAAACACTGGACAAAAATTAAAACGACTAAGGCCAAGACAAGGTGATTTACCGGCAGAAGGCTTACGCCCAAAACTCTCGTGAAAACGTGCCCATTCGCAAATTCCCACCGAGTGAGGCAGAACCGAGCTCACCCACCTGTGAATATCCCTAACTTGCGGAGAGGGTAGGCTCTCGGCTACAACGAAACAAATAAAACGGACAAACAACAAACAACAGTCAGTCGACGAGATCATGATATATAAACAATCAATCAGCATTGTAAAGAAGGTAAGGTGAAGAAAGACTTACAGGAAAAATTCCATCTTTCGGGGAACCCGGTGGGGTTAGACACCACATGTTCTGTGCGGACGTAGAAGAAACTCTCCTAGAAGCGGAAATTGGTCTTATCATCCATTTCGATCACCAGGATCTTAGTATCCAGATGACGAAGATGTAACATAGTACCCCTATAAAAGCTGGGGACGAAGAGATGCATCATATGCTGAAGTGAAACCCCACGGTTGGCCAGCTCCGGATACTTGTTGAGCATCAAGAAGAGTTTGTATATGTATGGGGTGAGCTGGGTCGGATACACCTCGTAGAAGCAGCAAAAGTCCGCCGCCAATGAGGGAAGAAGAAGAGTGTACCCGATAATAAAAGGGTACGCGTAGAACGTGCAGTACCCTGGACGATGTAGGTGAACTATATCGCCTCCCGCCGAAACGAGTTCGTTATGTTCAGGAATTCTCCATTTGACTTTGAATGTCGCGAGCGCCACAACATCCATTGTAGAAAGCACTGTGTAGGCTCATCTTCGGCGCCGCTGTTAAAGTCCATCTGTGGCTTCCCCGGGCGGGGCACCACCTCATCTACCGTAAAAAAACTCTCGTCTTCCGCCAAACTCATCCCCTCATCTAGGGAAGGCACGACATTTTCCGCGTCGGAGCACCGTTAACTTGGTCAGGATTAGAAGAGGTACTAGCCATCGTTTAAAATAAATACAAAGATCGTGGATATAAAGAGAGAAGGGTCATAGTCACAGGGGTTGCCGGCGTTTTAAGAGGTGTGAACTGGGAGGGAAGAGCAAGTGCTTTTAAAGATCTTCCTGCGAACGATTTGAGTATTGCTATATTCGAATGAGAGCCTCTTATTTATAGAGACATAGAAACGCCAGTTTGAGAAATGAAGCACCATCTTTTTTCAAAAAGAGTAACCGGAAAGGCACGGGAAACGATCTGACACTCAACGAACGTGTGCCATAATGACACCTGACGAATTTAATGTCATTTAAACTGACACACTAGTTTGACGACTCTCTCGAAGCGTCGCATCATCGCCCCTCTGAGAAATGCTCGCCCCTATTCCGAAACGTTCAGAGGCCCACCGTGCTCGCCCAAGGGCGACCACAATAGGCGGAGGTACTAATTGTATGGGTCGAAATCTAACCACGTGAGAACAACCCCAAAAGGAGAACGGTGAGGAAGTGATTAAGCCGTGATTATGAACACAAGACGCCGTAACAATGACCATCACGATGTCTGGGGTGGTCGACCTGAAGCGCTGACAACAAATTACAGTATACTGGTTAAGGACCGTTGGGTAAGGGACAACATCTGGTATATAAGCGGGAGAAGAGAGTGATTGAAGGGGGGGCTCCAATCCACTTCTTCTTTTTCTTCTCTCAGAACACTCTCTATGGAGAACCTCCAGAGGGCTTGAGAGAAAGTTCATGACTTTGTTCTAAATCTTTGGTACGAAATCAATAAAGATACATTCAGTTGTTATTAATGCTATATTCTCTCGCTCTCCTTTATCATGTATTACAGTGTGATTGTAAGAGCGTAAGCTTGTTATCCTCACTTAAGTTCCTTCCGTAACCTTGTCAACTTCACAAACTTTCATATTTCTGATTGATCTTATTTCATATCTCCTCGATCTAGAGCTTATTACCTTTGGTCAGGATTTACCCTTTATTTACGCATTAGTTCGTTTTAAGAAAAAAAGTTTCAGTAAAACAGTATCTCCAACCATCTTTTAGTAACAAGTTTAAGTTTTTCTCACTGAAAGTACTAAAATTTATTTACACAAGTGAGTTAATTAAAAGCTCTCCGACATTTCTTTTTGTTACTATTTGAAGTTTGGCTAAAGCAAGTGCTATTCCTTTTCCTTTCAAGACGCCACGCTTTCTGTGTCTGAATGATCAAGCCATTCCACTTTGGTTATTATTTCTAAAATTAAATGCGATAGCTAGGAGATCTAACACAATTTAAATAACAAAAGTTTATATTACCATCACCAAAAGTAAATAAAGAGTTGAAGAAATTTATAAAAATGATGGCCCGGACCATATGTCTAGCAACCTTCGTAATTTGAGGCCCTATTTTTCTCTGAGAAAGGGTAATTTGAGACCTACATCATGTAGGTCACTATGTCTCTGGTAAGCGGAGACACAGTGTCGGCTGTGAATTCGGCCTAACGTAATAGTTTTGGTTCAAATCATATATTTGTTTTAAATTTGTTATTAAATATTCATAAATTATTACTTCGACGATTAGGATCTTGAACACAAACTTAAAATTCTGGCTCCGCTTATATCTCTAATATTATTCTTTTTTATCTATGATAGTGAGTAATGTTTTAGCTATCTTAGGTGCACTTGATGAATACTTATTTCTCCTACTTGTACAAATTTGATAATTTGCCAACCAAAGTTTGGACATAACAAAAGAAAACAATTGTGTGTTTTTTTGGGTTGAAATTCAACTCTGATCCCCTTAGCTCTGCCGGGCACAGGGGTTAGCTCTGTAAATGTGTAGAGTCAAGTGTAGTGTGATGTAGTAGTAGGCACTTTAAGGTCATTTGTAATTCTTCGATTCCGCGCGATCGACTTTCGATTAATAATTTTGATTTCTAAGCCGACTAATCTGGATTCATGTATGCTAAGCCTACTTTAGAGACGGGCTTTCTTTTTTTGCCTTTACGCGAGCCAATTATGCGTGGCGCTGTACTTTCACATTTCGAGTTTAAATTCTATGTACAAACGATGCAATTTATACAATTAGATAATTTAGTAGGTAATAAAGGATATAGGGTTAAAATTAACTGATAGTGTAAAAATATATATAATCCAAATCTTTTTCTTTTAGTTTACATTAACTTCAATTCCCCAGCCATGGTATGTCATCTATGAAATCGTCTCAAACAGATTCTAATTTTTTAGTTTGAAACGATAGTGCTGGAATTAAAAATTTTCTGAAGAACTGAAATCAAATAGTAGGAGTCAAAACTTTATTTATTCTCTAATTAGCGCAATTACCGCTAATACAATATATTCCAATTTAATTATTCAGGTATACTCACAAGCATCGGTCTCCAAACCCTCCTAAGCAACCGTTGCCGGAAAGTCGCCGTCAAAGGCCGATTTCTCCGTACTGCCGATCCAATACTACCACTGCCACTAGAAATTTCCGGTGAAAATCCTTCTCTCGAATTTTCCGGCGACGAAGTGAACAAATCCTTAAGCTTGTTTCTCACCACAACTTCCTTTTTACCCGGCGAATCTCCGTCGCTGAAAATCCGATCTGGCGACGCATCTTCCTCGGACAATAGCCGTCGATCACTTCCTCCGTCTCTGACGCCGTTGCCGCTGCGGGTGAGGAGCATTCGGAGAGTTTTACGGCGGCGGAGGTGAATGACTGGGCTAGTTGTTGGGCTTCGAGTTGGGCTTCCTGCTGCTACTGCACATTGGGTCGCTAATAGCTTGAATTTTTGCAGAGTTGCCATAATTGGAAGGTGAAAAAAAAAAGGGGGAGGTGAGAATTAAGGAAAGAAGAAGTGGAGGTGGAAGGAATATGGAGGAGATAGAAAGTGAGATGTGAACTTTATTAATGGGTAGGGGACGGCCATGAATTAGATTCTGTGTTTTCGGTCTAAAGATTGTGTAGTAGTACTACGTAGGTTGAAACAGTGACTGAAGGGGTTTGACTAGGCTGCTCTCTTTAGACGATGGAGGGGCCGGGAGTATCATTAAATAAAAGTAAATACTATTCTCTCACTCGATATTTACACTAAATCACTCTAATATATGTTTTGGTTAATAGTTTGTTTGGATGATTGTGTATTGTATTGCTACTTTGAATAAAATATTTATTTTTATTGTTACTTAAATTTTATTATATTGTATTGTTAAATTCGTCGTTACGTAACAACGAAAAGTGTCACTTTATTAAATAACGGATTTGATGTGGTGGTGTCGTTACCTTGCTTTTTCCTCTCATCTTGCCATTCCTTATTACTAAATAATCATATTTTATCATTTGCCCTACTCTTTTATATAATAATTTCACTCCATAACCTATTTTATTCTTAGTAATATTGCAGGTTTATTCTTCATATTGTTGGCGCATGATATCATGAAACGACGGCAAACGATACAATCTATCCAAACATTGTGTCACGACCCAATTTTCTCTCCATAAGATGTCGTGACGGCACCTAGTCGCTACAACTAGTTAATCCTAATAACCTCAAAATAACGAAAATACAACAATAATTAAACAACTAGACTTCAATAGATACTATTAAAAGGTAGAATGTCGCCTGACATATACAAATAAAACCAAACCTCGAATATACACAATATTTCCCAAAATCTAGAATCACGAGTCACAAACTCTTAGAAAAACTGTCTAATTGTCTTCTATACATAGTCTAAAGAGATAAGGAGGGAAAAACAATATAAAGGATAGAGTGGGACTCCGAGGATCTGCGGGCGCGTGCAGATATACCTTGAAGTCTCCGGTAAGCTGCAACGGCTGCACTAATGATGATGCGGATAAGATGAACCTGGATCTGCACACGAAAATATGTGCAGGAAGGGCGTGAGAACACCACAACGGTATCCACTAAGTGTCAAGCCTAACCTTAGTCGAGTAGTGACGAGGTCAGGTTAGGGCCCTATCGGAGCATAAATATAATAAAGCAAAACAAGGAATATCACAGTAATAATGACTGAAATGTAACAAGGAAGAATCAGGGAAAAATAATAGCTCAGAACACAACAGTTCAACAAGGGATCCCTCGAGATACCGTCTCGTAGTCCCAAACGTAAATGTGCTAGGAGATCTTCCAGAATACCGTTCCGTAGTCCCAAATTAAATATGCAAGACATGGGGATCTCCCGGAATACCGTTCCGTAGTCTCAAAGTAAATGTGCAGTACATGGGGAACTCCCGGAATGCCGTTCCGTAGTCCCAAAGTAAATATGTAGTGCAGGGGGATCTCCCGAAATATCGTTATGTAGTCCTAAAGTAAATATGCAGCCAAACAACAAGATTCAATAATCATGGCACGGTGTCTTACAATTTATCCTAAGTACAAGTTAAGGAAGGCAGGTAAACAGTTAGGGCAAGTAGGCATGCTTTCTTAGGGGTCGTTTGGTAGGGCGTATAAGAATAATGCTAAATAAGGTGTATTAGTAATGCAGAGGTTAGTAATGCATTGGTTATTAATGCAAGTATTAGTTATACAAAGATTATTTCTTATGCATTGTTTGGTGTGTTGTATTAAAAATCAAAATGCATTGCATAATTTTTAAGAAAATTAATTGTTTACAAAAATGCCCTCCATATTCTTTAACTTTAAGGGACTTTAAGAATAATTTTATCTTTAACCATGCTAATGCATGCATTAATAGCATTTGTATTGCTAATGCTATAGTTTTCTATGCATTAGCTATACATAGGATAATACCAAATAGGGTGTATAACTAATGCGTGTATTAGTTATACATAGGTTGAAAAAGTGTACCAAACAAGGTATTACTAATACACAAAGCTAATGCATGCATTATTTTCTCTAACACACTCTACCAAACGACCTCTTAGTCTAACAGAATGCTACACAAGCTAATAAGTTCAAATAAGAGGAAAGACAGATTACTTTTTAATGAAAATCAGGTTTTACATTGCATAGGCCGTGTACGTACTCGTCACCTCATGTACACGGCGCTCATATAACAACAATATCACCAATCCTAAGGAGAGTTCCCCCACACAATGTTAGGCAAGCCACTTACCTAGAACTAAGCTCAAATCAATCCGAAATTATGCTTTCTCCACGAGTATCCGACTCCGAATGGCCCAAATCCAATGACTTCCTATGAAAATCTCTCTAAATTTCACCTTCCACCAAGCTCCAAATTGAATTTTGTGATATGAACTTCAAACCCTCGAAAATCCCCTTTTCTAACCAGCAATTCTCGTTTCTGCGGCTGGGACTCTGCATCTGCGAGTTTTCATTAAACTCCAGAGTCTGAACCTGCGCTCCATCGTCTGAATCTGCGGATGCGCTTCTGCGGCTAATCGTCCGCTTCTGTGGAGCCTTGGATCATCTCACCTCCGCATATGCGACTACCCTTCCGTAGATACGGCTCCCTCGTCGCATCTGCGACCCCTGGCCCTTACAACCAAACTCGCACCTGCGACCTCATCCTCGCTTCTGCGGGGCCGCACCTACGGACCTCCCACTGCAGGTGCGAAAGACACCAGAACCAGCAACTCGGAAAATTCTCCTAAGTTCATTTTCCATTCGTTAAGCACCCGAAACTCACCTGAGGCCCCCGAGACCTCAACCAAACATACCAACCAATCCTAAAACACCATACGTACTTAGTCGAGCCTTCAAACCACATCGAACAACATCAATTCTACAAATAACTTCGAAACATATCAATTCTCGTCCGAATGACCTCAAACTTTACATACAAGTCACAAATGACACTACGAACCTACTCCAACTTCCGAAATTCCATTCCGAGCCCGATATCGAAATTTCCATTGCCGACCAAAATCACCAAAATTCTGATTTTTGCCAATTCAAGCCTAAATCTACTACGGACCTCCATATCACATTCTGGACGCGCCCCTAAATCCAAAATCACCTAACGGAGCTAATGGAACCATCAAAAATCAAATCCGGGGTCGTCCACACACAAGTCGACATCCGGTCGACTTTTCCAACTTAAGCTTTCAAGTAAGAGACTAAGTGTTTCATTCACTCTGAAAACCAAAATGAACCCTCCCCACAAGACACAATAGCAGGAAAAGATACGGGGAAAGCAGTTAATAGGGAATCGGGGTTCTAAATCTCAAAATAATCTGCTGGGTCGTCACATCCTTCCCCTCTTAAAATAATTGTTCGTCCTTGAACGAGCATAGAGACATACCTGAAGCTTTAAAACATGAGGATAACGGTTGTGCATATCTCGCTCGGTTTCCCAAGTCGCCTCCTCGACCGGCTGACCCCTCCACTGGACCTTTACTGAAGCAACATTCTTTGACCTTAGTTTTCTGACCTTCCTGTCCAAGATAGCCACTGGCTCCTCAACATAAGATATATCCTTGTCTAACTGGACTGAACTGAAATCCAATACATGCGCCGGATCACCATGATGCTTCTGTAGCATAGAAATGTGGAATACGGGATGAACTCCTGCTAGGCTGGGAGGTAGAGAAATTTCATAGAAAACCTCCCCAACACGCCGCAATATCTCAAAAGGACCAATGTACCTCGGGCTCAACTTTACCTTCTTCCCGAAGCTCATGACGCCCTTCATACGCGATACCCGAAGCAATTTCGCTCTCTAACCATGAATTCTAAATCGCGAACCTTCTGGTCCGTATAACTCTTTTGTCTGGGCTGGGCTATGAGAAGTCTATCCTGAATCACCTTCACCTTGTCCTGCGCATCCTGCCAAGTCTGTACCTAACAATGGGGCCTCGCCCCGCTCGAACCAACCCACTGGAGACCGACACCGCCTACCATATAGAGCTTCATATGGTGCCATCTGAATGCTGGACTGATAACTGTTGTTGTAAGAAAACTCCGCGGGTGGAAAGAACTTCCCATGACCCTCCAAACTCCATCACACAAGCACAGAGCATATCCTCTATAATCTGAATCGTGCGCTCGGACTTCCCGTCCGTCTGAGGGTGAAATGTTGTGCTCAGATCCACCCTAGTGACCCAACTCCTGTTGTACGGCTCTCCAGAAATGTGATGTAAACTTTGTACCTATCTGAAATGATGGAAACTGGGACACCATGAAGGCGGGAAATCTCTCGGATGTAAATCTCATCCAAACTCTTTGAAGAGTACGTAGTCATCATTGGGATGAAATGACCGGACTTGGTCAGCCGATCCACAATCACCCAAATAGCATCGAACTTCCTCGAAGTCCGTGGGATCCCAACTATGAGATCCATGGTGATTTGCTCCCACATCCACTCTGGGATCTCTAACCTCTGAAGCAAGCCACTCGGTCTCTAATGCTCATACTTGACCTGCTGACAATTGAGACACCGAGCCACAAACCCACCTATATCCTTCTTCATCCTCCTCCACTAATAGTGTTGTCTCAAATCCCGGTACATCTTCGCGGCACTCGGATGGATGGAATACCGCGAGCTGTGGGCCTCCTCAAGAATCAACTCCCAAAGACCATACACATTGGGAACACATACCCGGCCCTGCATCCTCATCACGCCATCATCACCAATAGTCACATCTCTAGCATCACCTCGCCGAACCCTGTCCTGAAGGACTAGCAGATGGGGGTCATCATATTGACGCTCCCTGATATGGTCATAAAGAGAAGACCGAGATACCACGCAATCCAATACTCATCTCGGCTCCGAAATGTCCAATCTCTCAAACTGGCTGGCTAGGCCTGAACATCCAATGCTAAGGGCCTCTCTGCTGCTAGAAGGTATGCCAAACTCTCCGCCCGGAGACTCAAAGCATCGGCCACTACATTGGCCCTCCCCCGGTGGTATAAAATAGTGATGTAATAATCCTTAAGTAGCTCCATCCACCTTCGCTGACACAAATTAAGATCCTTTTGCTTGAACATGCGCTGCAAACTCTAGTGATCAGTTTAGATCTCACAAGGAACAATGTACAAATAATGGCGCCAGATCTTCAAGGTGTGAACAATAGATGCTAACTCAAGATCGTGGACAGGATAATTCTTCTCATGCACCTTCAACTGTTTGGACACGTAGGCAATCACCCTACCGTCCTGCATCAACACTGCGCCAAGACCAATCTGCGGGGCATCACAATAGACAGTGTAAGACCCCGAACCTGTAGGCAATACCAATGTCACGCCCCAAACTAGGGGAGGCACGACTGGCACTCGATACTGTATTCGATCGAGTTA
>ML402352.1:2275-46673 GCA_005239525.1 Nicotiana knightiana | reverse complement strand
AAGAAGTATCCAAGAAGGAAGTTCACCAACGGGGGAAACCATAACCTTAGACCTTTATTATAATTGTTTACACCATATTGTTAGTTAATCGTGAGTTTATTATTTTTGTCAGTAGAAATAGTAAAAAATCACCAATTTATATCCAAAAGTCTTGAGAGAATTGATTAAGTAAAAGTTTTGTATTCTGACGGCTTGATTGATACGTAAATTCCCTGTGGGATCGACTCTGGGCGTAATACCCCGGAGTATATTTGCAGCGCCCGTTTAGTCTTCTTATAAGACATAGTTGAGCGTGATCAAGCTCAATCCTCTGAAATAAACCGCCAGGCCTCTGATGCTCATACTTAACCTGTTGACAATTCAAACACTGCGCCACATGCCACAATATCCTTTNGAACTATGGGCCTCCTCTAAAATCAACTCTCGAATCCCATCAACATTGGGCACACAAACTCGCCCCTGCAATCTCAAAACACCATCATCATCTAAGGTCACCTTCTTGGCGCCTCCGCGCTGCACCGTGTCTCTAAGGACACACAAATGGGGATCATCAAATTGCAGATCACAGATACGCTCTAATAATGAAGAACGAGCGACCGTACAAGCCAACACTCGACTAGGCTTAGAAATATCCAACCTCACAAATCTATTGGCCAAAGCCTGAACATCCAAAGCAAGCAGCCTCTGACTGACCGGAATACAAGCAAGACTACCCATGCTAGCTGACTTCCTACTCAAAGCATCGACCACCACATTGGCCTTCCCCGGGTGATATATGATGGTAATGTCATAATCTTTCAACAACTCTAACCACCTCCTCTGCCTCAAATTCAACTCCTTTTGCTTGAACAAGTACTGAAGACTCTTATGATCCGTGAACACCTCACACGCCACGCCATACAGATAGTGCCTCCAAATCTTCAATGCGTGAACAATGGCTGCCAACTCCAAATCATGCACTGCATAGTTCTTCTCATGAATCTTCAACTGCCTCGAAACATAAGCAATGACCTTGCCCTCCTGCATCAATACTGCACCAAGCCCAATACGGGAAGCATCACAATAGACTGTATAAGGCCCTGAACCTGCGAGCAAAACCAATACCGGTGCTGTAGTCAGAGCTGTCTTGAGCCTCTAGAAGCTCGCCTCACACTCGTCCGACCATCTAAACTGGGCACCCTTCTGGGTCAACCTGATCATCGGGGCTGCAATAGATGAGAACCCCTCCACGAACCGACGATAATAGCCTGCCAATCCCAAGAAACTCCGAATCTCTGTAGCTGATGCGAGTCTAGGCTAGTTCTTGACTGCCCCAATATTTTTCGAGTCAACCTGAATACCCCCTGCTGATACGACATGACCCTGGAATGCAACTGAACTCAACCAGAACTCACATTTCGAAAACTTTGCATAAAGCTGACTATCCTTCAGAGTCTGAAGAACCACTCTAAGATGCTGCTCGTGCTCCTCCTGACTGCGGGAGTATATCAATATATCATCAATGAAGACTATCACGAACGAGTCCAAATAAGGCATGAACACTCGGTTCATCAAGTCCATAAAAGCTGCTGGGGAGTTTATCAACCCAAACGACATGACTAAAAACTCGTAATGCCTGTACCGAGTGCGGAAAGCTGTCTTTGGGACATCAGATGCCCTAATCCTCAACTGATGGTAGCCAGATCTCAAGTCTATCTTTGAAAATACCCTGGCATCCTGAAGCTGATCGAACAAATCATCGATCCTCGACAGTGGATACTTATTCTTGACTATAACCTTGTTCAATTGCCGGTAATCAATGCACATCCTCATCGAACCATCCTTTTTCTTCACAAACAATACTGGAGCACCCCAAGGAGAAACGCTGGGCCTAATGAAACCCTTCCCAAGCAAATCCTGCAACTGTTCCTTCAACTCTTTCAACTCTGGCGGGGCCATGTGATATGGCGAAATAGAAATGGGCTGGGTGCCCGGAGCCAGATCAATGTAGAAATCAATGTCCCTGTCGGGTGGCATCCTCGGCAGGTCTGAAGGGAAGACCTCAGGAAACTCACGAACCACGGTTACCGAACCAAGAGAGGGAACCTCAACACTGGAATCGCGCACATAAGCCAGATAAGCCAAACACCCTTTCTCGACCATACGCCGAGCCTTCACGTACGAAATAACACTGCGAGTAAAATGACCAAGAGTTCCTTTCCACTCCAAACGGGGCAAATCCGGTAAGGCTAAGGTCACCGTCTTGGCATGGCAATCCAAGATAGCATGATATGGGGATAACCAGTCCATCCCCAATATAACATCAAAGTCGACCATACCTAAAAGCAACAAATCAACACGGGTCTCAAGACCCCCAAGCACCACAACACAAGAACGATGGACTCGATCGACCACGATAGAATCACCCACCGGTGTAGATTCATAAACATGAATACTAAGTGGATCACTAGGCATGACCAGGTATGGTGCAAAATAAGAGGACACATACGAATTCGTAGACCCTAGATCAAATAACACTGAAGCATCTGTGAACACCCAATTTTTTCCTCGCATGGAAATTACTCCTAAAAATAATCAAAAGTAAATTTTTAATGAATTTTAGGAACTTTTCTTTATTTAGTTGCATTTAATGCATGTTTAATATTTTAAAATCATAGAAAAATCATAAAAAATTATCACATTTTTCATTTCATGCCATCTTAGTTTTTTTTTTGTATTTTTAGAAATTAATTACCCTTTAAATGATAGATTGATATATAAAAATAACAAAAAATATATTAGCATTAATCAATTAGTTAAAATTCTAATTAGTCTTTTTGTAAAATAAATTCAATTAGTAATAGGGTGGCCGTTTTTGAAAGAATAATATGGCATTTTATTTCAAATTGACCCAATTTTAGGGCCTAAAATACCAGGCCCAACCAAATACCCCTTCTTTAAAAATCCCACTTTCCTAAAATCTGGAGGAGACCCTTAGAGCGCCCCTTTTTTCCTTCCTTCCTCTTCATCTTCTTCACATCACCCTCTAAACAAACAGACCCCTCCCCCCATCTTCTTCCTCCCCCCATCTTATTCCTCACTCTTTCACTCTCAGCAAAGAGAACCAAATAAAGACATACTAAAAATAGGACCCAACGACAGCTTCCCAAGACCAAATAGCCTCCCTCCCTCCCTCTCTCCATCTCCCTCACAATCCTTCTTCCGCCTTCACCCTTGTCGCCGACCAGCCAACACCAACAACTATTTTCCACCTTTCTTCTTCAACTCCTCCTCTCCTCACACATCTGACAATGCCGCCAGCAACAGAACCAGCGACCACACACGACCACACACACACGCGCACACAGTGAGAGGAACAGAAGAATGGACAAGAAAAAAGGGAAACGAAAATCCGAGGAGTAACAAATTTCAATGCTTCATCTCGCATTTTCTGGTCCGTTTACAAGAACATAGATGAAGCAGCCACTTTCTGTATTAGAATCAAGGTTAATATAATGTTTTTGGTATAATATATTATGAATCTCACATAAAAGAAATGGATATTATTCAACTTTTGAGCGATTGAGGTGTCGAATTTGGTTCGGATTTGCTATCGCTCGTCGTTTCAGACGCGCTTCTTGTCAGATTGTTGTTGCTGTTTTCCGCTCAAATTTCGAAGTCAAGATCTTGGTAGTTTCTGAGTTTTATTGCTGTTGAGGTTAATCGGGATTTGAGCCACTGCTGTCGAGATTGCTTGTTGAGATTCAAACTTGCCGATTGCAGCTTTATTTGGCATCTTCTTTCTTCTGGTTTTTGTCCATTGAGTGGCTTGGTATGTCTTCTGTCAACAACGTTCAGATCTGTTTTGATATGGAATTTGATATGTTTTCTAGCCTATGTGGTTGTTATTCCTTGAATTGGTGACTGGCCATCTTTTATTATAATTAGTGAACTTTAATCCATGAGAAAGGATGGATAGTACTTTCATACCCATGTTGATATTATTTGCTGAATCATGTTTCAAATTGTTATTGGTGACACCTTGCACTCTTAACTAATTTACAATTTCTTTCTTGGGTATCCTGTATGTTTTGGTAAGATAATGTCGTGGTTATGATTTTGAAATGATTTTGAAATCTTTATTTCCTTGCTAATCAAAAATTTGGTGTCCAGTTCTAAGTATATGCCAGGTTAATATTATTCATTTTTTTTGGGTAATAATGAACTTTGGTTAACCAATTTTGTGTTCAGTTTACGGACCCCATCCATATTCCTTGAGCCCTCACATGAAACTGAGATTAAAAAAAAAGAAATTACTTAAAAAATTTCATAGTTTGCTTTAGGTGCAATTAAATTATCGTGGCTATGGGTACGTCTCCTGTGGCATGATTGCGATACATAAATCCCAACTCGGGTGTGGCAACTCATGTCCCCGACCCTAACTTCGAACAATATTAAAATCACATGTTGCAATCGCGGGTGTATTTCATGTGACGCGGTTGCGATGTGTCCAAAACAAAAAATGCACGCCGTCGTGACTTGTTCCAAGATAAGTCCATAAATATCAAAAGTGGTTTATATACATATCCCATAAGCTAAAATACCGCTTTTAGATAAAGATTCCAAAACTTAGAGAATAATCGAATACCGCCTCAAATCGGCATTTTTAATCGTCATGAACATAGTCATGACAATATAATCTACACTCGGGTGCGGCAACTCATGTCCCCGACCATAACTTCGAACAATAATAAAATCACACGTAGAAATCGCGGGTGCATTTCATGTGACGCGGTTGTGATGTGTCCAAAAACAACAAGTGCACGCCATCGTGACTTGTTTAAGATAAATCCATAAATATTAAAAGTGGATAAAAAGTAAGAAGGCTAAAAATGCACAATAGGTTTAAAATATGTAAATAATTAGATAATTAGGCCAAATATTAATAGTTAAGCGACCGTGCTAGAACCACGGAACTTGGGAATGCCTAACACCTTCTCCCGGGTTAACAGAATTCCTTACTCGGATTTCTGGTCGCACACAAATTAATACAGAGTCAAAATTTCCTCGGTTTGGGATTTCAATATATAAATGGTGTCCCGGAACACCGTAAAAAATTCGGGTGGCGATTCTGAAAACTAAAATAAATCGCAAATCCGAATAATGTCACTTTAATTGGAAAAACTCCCTTATTACCCTTCATTAATCAGGGGTAGTGAAAAAGGAGGTGCGACAGCTCTGGCGACTCTTCTGGGGATTAAGAACCCAGAACTTCTGGTTCAGGGTTCAGAATTCGAGCTTAGAATAACTGTAATGATTGGCTTTCATGATTGTCTGATTTTTACGTGTTTGAGCGTAATGTGCTAAATGCCGGTTTTTACTAAGCGTTCCTACTAAGCGTTCCTACTAAGCGTTCCTACTCTCTGAGTCTTCTAAATCATATGGGAAGTGTGCACTTCGTGTGACTTCTTTTCTGTTAGAGTCATATCGAAATTTTAGAACGAGGTACGGACAAGTTGCAAAGCCGGTGAAGCTTCTGTATTCCCAGTACGCTGCCCCGACCTCGGCTCGAGCTGTCCGCTCGGGTAAGCCTGGTCTATAACAAAACCCTAGGTTTAAACCTAGAATAACAAAACCTCATGCCGGATCCCTAGTAGGAACGCTTATTTGCATCATGTGCATTTGACTTAGGGGACTCAACAAAGGGGTTGGGTCCGTCTAGGACAGGTGTACTCGAAATGAAAATCCTGATGCATCTTACCTGCCACGTATGCATTTATTTGTTTCGGCTTGTGTGTTGACCAGCTAAAAATAAAAACAAACAGAAAAAACCAAGAGTGTGAGGTAGTTATTCGAATATGAAACTCTGTCTATAAATAAGAAAGAAAATAATTGAATGTTCTCAAAAGTCATGTTTCCCTAGTTCCGTCAGAATGGGGAGAACTACGCGGGTCTTATTCTCACCGGATTTGAGATACGTAGGCAAACCTCACCGGTTCCGGCCCCTTTTTAAAAAAAATTCAAAAATATTTTTCTTTAATTCCTTTTTAGGAGTCTTTCTTTTAGAAAATCCTGAAAAAATAAAAAACTAAGAAATTTTTTATACCAAAAAATATTTTATTTGTAGAAGTTTTTCATTAGAAAAAAAAGAGACAAATAAAATAAAAAAATATTTTCTTTCTTCTTTAGAAGTCTTTCTTTAAAAATTTTTGAAAAAACAAAATAAAAAAAAGAAGATAAAATCAAAAATACAAAAATATTTTCATTCTTCTTTCGAAAATCGAAAAGAAAATTCAAGCTTCAAAAATATTTTCTTTTTCTTTAGAAGTATTTCTTTCATAAAATAAAAGTCCAAAAACCCAAAAATAGTTCTTTTCTTTTTTAGAAGTTTTTCTTTCGAAATTCCAAAAAAAATATTTATTTTCTTTATTTTTTAGAAGTCTTTCTTTTCAAAAATTATCGAAAAAAAAAACAAATCTAAATACAAAAATATTTTCTTTCTTCTTTTTAAATCATTGTTTTGAAAAAATAAATTCAAAAAAAAAAACAAAACAAAACAAAAGAGTTGGGTTATTTAATTTATTCCCAATCTTCCCGAACTACGCATGATCGGATTCATGCAGCGTCATGATACTTAGGCAACTCACATCAGGTTCGATCAAATGATTTTGGAAAAAAAGAAGAAAGTGAAAAAAAAAGAATGATAATAAGGACCGACTGAGTCCATTCTAACATGTCTTTTGTTTTGGCTTGTGAAGAAATCTTTTGAGGTGGTCGGTTTGTGGTAAGCTGCAACATAATTCACAAGGTCCAAGAGAAAATGCCAGTGACAACTGACATCGAAGCCGTTATGAGTGCTCGTGAGACTCGGGGTCAGAGGGTTCAACAAGAGTCTACTGTGGTTGAGGAAAATAGAGTACTGAAACAGAAAATGACTGAAATGTGTCAAGCATGGGCCAATGGCCAAGGACCGCCCTTCTTTGTTCAGGGTTTCCCAGAATTCATACCCATCTCGACAACTACCATTCCGGTCTCATTGTCTGATCAATCCTATCCACCTGGGTTCAATCCTTATCCCAACTGTACAACTACTGCTGGAACTTCTGTTACGTGCTCCCAAAGTGTGCCATTGACAACCAATCAGACAACCGCTGTTGTTATGCCTGTCTTCACTATCCCACAGCTAACAGTGGTACAGAAGAAAACTCATGAGCCACAATTTGCTACCCAACAAGAGTAATACCACTCTCCTGAGTACCACTCACACTTATTTGATCTTCCTGCAAAGATTGAGAAGCCTTCCCGAAAGATGTCACAGGATGAAATGACCCAAAAACTGAAAAGCTTAGAACAATAGTTGAAAAACATGCAAGGGTTGGCAGGTCAGAAGAGTATTGCCTTCAAGGATCTATGTATGTTCCCCGATGTTCGTTTGCCACTTGGTTTCAAGATCCCTAAATTTGAAAAGTATGATGGACACGGCGACCCCATAACTCACTTGAAAAGGTATTGCAATCAGCTAAGGGGTGCATGAAGAAATGAAGAGTTACCGATGGCTTATTTTGGGGAAAGCCTTACGGGGGTAGCCTCTGAATGGTTTGCTGATCAAGACACATCTCGTTGGTATGTCTGGGATAACATGGCCCAGGACTTTTTCAAACAGTTCCAATACAACATCGACATTGCCCTGGACCGCATTTCCCTTTTCAACCTGAAGAAGAAACCAACTGAAAGTTTCAGGGAATATGCCATTAAATGGAGAGAGCAAGCGGCTAGAGTTAAGCCACCCATGGATGACCACGAGCTAATCACTGTCTTCCTTCAGGCGCAAGAGCCAGATTACTTTCAAAACATGATGTCCGCAGTTGGCAAATCCTTCTCGGAAGCAATCAAAATGGGAGAAATGGTAGAGAATGGCCTTAAGACAGGAAGAATTATATGTTAAGCAGCTTTCAAATCCGCAACTCAGGCTATCCAGATTGAATATGATAATCTTAGTGACATGAATGAGAAGGATGAAGAAATTATGATGACATCAGGGTCGACAAGAGGTCCTAGGAGAACATCTCGAAGGTGTGACCAGCCTCGTCTGTTTTCTGATGATTCCCATGAGCACTACTATCCACCTCAGAATCCACAATACTATTTTGCTCCACCCGAGTATGTTGTCCAGCCACCAAGACACCCCAGAAGGCGAGCATCACAAAATCTCCACCAGCCTCCACAGAATTTCCAAGTGCCCTATAACCGTATCCAAGCAAAGGGTATAGAGGAGAACAAAGGTTGAAAGATAATTTAACACCAATAGGAGAGTCATATGCAAGCTTGTTTGAGAAATTAAATCATTATGAGATGATTGCACCTATTCCTCCAAATTATGTGGACCCACGTGCAAGAAGCTTTGACCCTTCTAAAAGGTGTGAATACCATTCCAATGCCCAGTGACACGATGTTGAAAGCTGTCAGGATTTGAAAAGAGAAATAGAAAGGATGATCCAGGAAAATCTGATTGTGATCCAAGACAGTGACACCCAGAATATCATGCATAATCATTCACCTGCACATGATGATGCACACTTTGTGGGGATGATGCATGGTGATAGGGAGTATGAGAATTCTCTCGTGAACTCGCTGACTGAAGTTAATGATTTTGAAATTGGAAAAGGCTCTTCTGATTCTGATGAGCAAATTTATAGCTAAATATCAAGCTTAGCAATTGAAAAGTCATTCCCTCCTCACGAGGAAGGAATCTTGGTAGCTTGTTTTGATGTTTTTTCTATTATCTGGGTTATTTCAGGGTTGTAATCCAGATTTTATTTGTTTTATTGAGTCAAACCCTTCTATCCCTCTGTTCTGTTTGTGTCAGTTTTGTCTGTCTATTTTATTGCTATTTTCATTATCTAGGTTATTCTAGGGTTGTAACTCGGATTTTAGGTTGTTTGTCTTGTTGTTAAGCCCTTCCATCCTTTACTCAATGAAATACAATTTTTCCTTTTGTGTCATTCCATGCTTAGTTCCTTTCTCGCTAGTTTTCGTGATATGACATGCATGTGGAAATTTTGGCCAGATCTTAAAAAACTGATTTAGTCTTGAGTGAGATAAGTGAGAAAGAGACACTTTTGAGGATGAATAAATATTTGAAATACTTTGGAACTAAGGTCGTGTAAAATTCACCTTCAAATCATTGTGAAGATCGGGTTTGAGGATGTTTAATTAATTGAAGCTTGGTTGAAAGTTTGACATTAATGAATAAAGTGTCTTTTGACCACGAGACCCCAAGAAAATAGATATGTTCATCAATGCTATGATCGCAAAAAGATAATATGTTTTGGCATTCTCGAGGCTGGGAGGCCCTTTTTCTGCTACCCAAACACTTTATACCCTTTGTTACACCTTTTGAGACTGCGTTATTTTTCTTTGACCGCCCTCTTTTGGAATCGAATTTAGAGTCAAGAGTCGAAAAAAAAGAGAACAACAAAAATGAAAAAAGAAAAGAAAAGAAAAGAAAAGAAAGATCCATGTCCCAAGAGTACAAGCTGGGGCAATTCTTCAAAAGTTCGAATGAAAAAAAAAAAAGAAGAAAAGAACGGTCAAAGTCCATGCCCTCAGGAAATAAAAACTTGGGCAATTTGTTTTGAGAAAGAAAAAGTAGAAAGAAAGAAAAATGAAAAAAAAAAGAAAAAGCAAAAGACAAAAAAAAGAAAGAAAGCTGAAAAAATAGTTAGGTCAGATGTTTGAACTACGTTAGACCTGATTCCTAAAAAAAAGAGGATAGGTGGGCAGCCTTAAACGGTTCGGTCCAACCAAATAAGATTCAAAATAAAAAGAAAAAAAAAATCCAGAAAAATCCCCATTAGCTAAAACTGGGGCAGAAATTTTACTTCCCTTTTGAAAGAGTCGATTCCAAGAGTTGTAAGCCTACAACCCTTCATTTTGAGTCTATTTTGAGCCTTCATGCCGACCTTTCTTTCCAACCCTATCCAAAAACCCTTCCAAATAAATATCTCCTAATATGCCTCCAAGAATGCCAAGAGAAGTATGCAATGAGTAACGGTTGTGTCACGACATAGAACACTGTCAAGTCGCTCACAAATGAAAGAAAAAAGAAAGAAAAAAAGAAAAGAAAATGAGAGTCTTACTAGTGAAAACCCTCACGGACACTGTAAGGCGATGGTAAGTAGAGAAAATAAATGAGAGAGGCTTGTTGGTGAAAATCCTCGGGGCACCACTAGTCGAAGGTGAGTCGTGAAGCTGATGCAAAGAATTGGCACAAACAAGCCCGACTTCAAAGGTCATAGGAATGGTAAAAGGAAAGATTAGACCAGTTTGATAGATCAGGCCGTTAAGTCCAAAATGCATGTCATGGTCACTAAGGCTAGTTACCGCAAAAAAAAAACTCTCTTCTTTTTGTCCTTCCGATAGGGGCATTGCTTGTTAATACTTGCTTCTTTGAAATTGTGTCCTTCACTCTGACTCAGTCCTTGTCAAAACAAGCAAGAAAATATTTCAAAATATGCTATCAGCTTTTCAGTTGCACAAAAGTGAATTTGGCCAGCAATTCAATGTTACATTCAATATGCATTGAGGATTCATGCAGAGGCTTCCCCCCAAAAGACCCTTGTCAGCCTACTTGGCGCAAGCAAAGATAACTGGTGATTCCCTCTGACAGTCAAATTGCTCCAAAAGGCAAGAAGCCATTCAAGATATCAGAAAAGGTCGCCTAAGCAAAGATCTCCTGTGGGGATAAGTCTGACTGAGCCACAAATACAAATGGTACTGTGTGTGAAACAATCAGGGTTGATGTAGAGCAAAAAGTCTCTTGAATCTGACTTAGACTAAAGCCAAGCCGCCCAGGACCCAAGGCCACAAACCAACCACCACTTTTTAAAACTAAAAGAATTTTCTTTGTTTGAAACAGGAACAAAGCAGTGCAACGAAAGTGGTTCAAAAAAGAAGAAGACAAGAGCCGAAAAAGGGAAGTTTCTCAAATCTTTACCTTTATTTGTCTTGCTAGTGTACATAAAATGTTCCATTGCTCTTCACAGTTTTCCTCATAGGATTAAAAGTCCTAGTCTGATGGATTTTCTCCCAATAAAAATCTTAGTCTGATGAATTTTTCTCCTAAGATAGAAAACCTAGTCTGATGAACTTTTTCCTAGGATAGAAATCTTAGTCTGATGAATCTTTCTCCTAAGATAATAATGAAAAAAGACCTAATCTGATGAATTTTCTCCTAGGATCAAAATCTTAGTTTGAGGAATCTTTCTCCTAAGATAGAAGACCTAGTATGATGAACTTTCTCCTAGGATCAAAATCTTAGTCTGATGAATCTTTCTCCTAAGATAACAAAAAAAAAGACCTAGTCTGATGAACTTTCTTCTAGGATCAAAATCTTAGTCCGATGAATCTTTCTCCTACGATAGAAAACCTAGTCTGATGAACTTTCTCCTAGGATTAAAATCTTAGTCTGATGAATCTTTCTCCTAAGATAACAAAAAAAAAGACCTAGTCTGATGAACTTTCTTCTAGGATCAAAATCTTAGTCCGATGAATCTTTCTCCTACGATAGAAAACCTAGTCTGATGAACTTTCTCCTAGGATTAAAATCTTAGTCTGATGAATCTTTCTCCTAAGATAACGAAGAAAAAAAAAACCTAGTCTGATGAACTTTCTCCTAGGATTAAAATCTTAGTCTGATGAATCTTTCTCCTAAGATAACGAAGAAAAAAAAAACCTAGTCTGATGAACTTTCTCCTAGGATTAAAATCTTAGTCTGATGAATCTTTCTCCTAAGATAACGAAGAAAAAAAAAACCTAGTCTGATGAACTTTCTCCTAGGATTAAAATCTTAGTCTGATGAATCTTTCTCCTAAGATAACGAAGAAAAAAAAAACCTAGTCTGATGAACTTTCTCCTAGGATCAAAATCTTAGTCTGACGAATCTTTCTCGTAAGATAACAAAAAAATAAATGACTTAGTCTAATGAATTTTCTCCTAGGATCAAAATCTTAGTCTGATGAATCTTTATCCTAAGATAATAAAAAACCGTAGCCTGATGAATCTTTCTCCTAGGATCAAAATCTTAGTCTGATGAATCTTTCCCCTAAGATAACAAAAAAAATGACCTAGTCTGACGAATCTTTCTCCTAGGATCAAAATCTTAGTCCGATGAATCTTTCTCCTAAGATAGAAGACCTAGTCTGATGAATTTTCTCCTAGGATCAAAATCTTAGTCCGATGAATCTTTCTCCTAAGATAGAAGACCTAGTCTGATGAATTTTCTCCTAGGATCAAAATCTTAGTCCGATGAATCTTTCTCCTAAGATACCAAAAAAAATCGAAAAAACAAAAAAAATCCTGCTTGATTCATTTTAGCATAGATACACAATTCAGTGGTCTCGTTTTCCAACATAGGGTCTCCAATCCCTAGTTGATTTTATTTTCCAACATAGGGTATACACTCCCTAGTTGATGCCGACATAGGGTATACACTCCCTAATCGATGATTCTTCCAACATAGGGTCCCACTCCCTAGCAGACACCGGCATAACCTAGTGATCTTTCTGACTACAACATAACCTGTTGATCATCTCCTGACACTGGCATAACCCAGTGATCTATTTCCCCCAGGAAACATCATAACCTGTTGACCTTTCCAGACACCGGCATAACCTGGTGATCTTTTCTGACAACAGAATAACCTGTTGATCATTCCCTAACACTGGCATAACCCAGTAATCTCTTTTCCCCCGGACAACGGCATAACCCGTTTGATCCTCCCTAGACACCAACATAACCTGGTGATCTTTTCTCGACGACAACATAACCTGTCAATCTTTTCCAATGTAGGGTCTCCAATCCTTAGTTGATTTAATTTTTAGGCATAGGGTATCCACTCCTAGTCTACATGCACTCAGGATGCACCATTCCCGTCTTTTCATCAATTTCAATAATAAAGTCGTATAGATTTTCTTACAATAACTCACGAAATTTTCCTAGTGAAAACTGGGGCAGAAAAATTTCGTTCGTTTGATTTTTGATTTTGTGCAGATTACATTTAGGACAATGGATTCGAGACGACCAAAAGAAGAAGTTTCGATTCAGAATAAAAGAAAAGAAGAAAAAGAGAAGTCTAAACCCAAAGTACAGAAGCGGAAAAGATGTGGACTGCTCAAGACAAGATTGAAGTCACAAGCTATGCATGTCCCGTCTTGATCCGAAAAAGCTGTAGAAGAATGAACTAGCACCTGCAGCCAACAAGCATCAAGATTCAGATCAGAGTCCACATGAAGAACCAACCAAGACTCAAGACCAAGCTTCAGAAGACTCATAGATAGGAATCTTGTAACTCGTAGCTGATAGGCTTAGTTAGTCTTTTTCATTTATTGATTTTGATGTAATACCAGGACCGTTGACCGGAACCTCGACGGAACGGAATCTCGTTCGACTCTCGAACTCATCACTCCATCACTCTAAAACTTCCAGAACTACACCGACCTGATTCCTTTATAGCCAAGGATATGTAGGCAACCTCCGACGCAAGGTTCAATCAAACCTTTTTCAAAATGCTTCCAAATGAAGTACCAAATGGGCAAAAAATGCTCGTAGTTGCTCACTTTATCTTTGCCCGAAAACTCTTCATGTTCTCGAGCAAAGAGGGGCAGCTGTGAACACCCAATTTTTGCCCCGCATGAAAATTACTCCTACAAATAATCAAAAATAATTTTTAATGAATTTTAGGAACTTTTCTTTATTTAGTTGCATTTCATGCATGTTAAATATTTTAAAATCATAGAAAAATCAAAAAAAATTATCACATTTTTTATTTCATGCCATCTTAGGTTTTTTTTGTATTTTTAGAAATAAATTTACCCTATTTACCGTTTCTCCCATGTCTATTTATGTTATTGGAACCTGTCGGTGCGTTGAGTGATGAAATCCGGGGTGATTTTGGACACTAGTCCATAAATGTGGATCTTAGTTTTAGAAATCTGGCCGTAGCTAGAGCAGTGTGAAGATGACCTCGAAATGGAAATCCGATGGTTCCGTTAGCTCC
Source organism: Nicotiana knightiana (assembly GCA_005239525.1). Lineage (NCBI taxonomy): Eukaryota > Viridiplantae > Streptophyta > Magnoliopsida > Solanales > Solanaceae > Nicotiana > Nicotiana knightiana. The sequence goes on along the minus strand of ML402352.1, from coordinate 32,638 downwards.
GTTAGGTGATTTTGGGGTTGGGAGCGTGTTCGGAATGCATTTTGGAAATCCGTAGCTCATTTAGGCTTGAAATGCCGAAGTTTGAATTTTCAAAGTTCCGGTTTGATAGTGAGATTCTGATCTGAGGGTTGTAATGGAATTCCGGAAGTTGCAGTAGTTCCGTCATGTCATTTGGGATGTGTGTGCAAAATTTGAGGTCATTCGGATGAGTTTAGACGTGTTTCAACATCGGATGTGAATTCTAGAATTTTCCTAAGTTCCTAGGCTTGAACCTATGCATAATCGATGATATTGATGTTATGAGACGTATTTTTAAGTTATGACCTAGTTCGAATATGGTATTAGGGTCGGTTGGTGGTTTTGATTGAGGTCCCAGGGCCTCGGGGTTGTTTCGGATGCTTAACGGGAGAATTTGGGACTTATCAAATGACTGAACCACACCTCTTCTGGTGTTTTTACACCTGCGAAGGTTTTCCAGTAGGTGCGGACACGCAGGCGCGATAGGGCTGATTGCAGGTGCGATGGCTAGGGATTTGGCCAGTGGTCGCAGGTGCGACCTGAGTTCCACAGGTGCGGAACTGCAGGCGCGACCAAACGACCGCAGGTGCGGCCCCAGTGGACTTAAGTGAATTCCGCACCTGCGATGCTTTTTTCGCAGGTGCGGTACCGCAGGCGCGGTGCTCGGGACTGCAGGTGCGAGATCCCTGTGTGTTTATTCCAAAAATCTGAGGGTTTATTTCATAAGTCTAAAAATCGTTTGAGAGCTCGGGAATTGGCGATTTTCAGTGGGTTTTGAGGAGAAGGATCATAGGTAACATTTTCTAATCCTAATTCATTGTTAGATCATTAATCCCCGTTGTTTTCTTTAGTTTAATTACCAAAAATCGGGGAAAAACCATGGGAACTTGATAAAGCTTCCCCAAAACGAAATTCTAAGAATTTAAGGGGTTTTTGGCATCGGATTTCGATGCTTCTGGTCGAGTGATTTCGTGAGTGAATGGGTGTCCGGAAAATATAACTTTTACCCGATTCCGAGATGTGGGCCCGAGGGGCATTTTGGTCATTTTACCTAATTTCGCGCCTTAGCTTTGAATTAAATAGTAGAATCAGTTGCTTGAGATGTTATTTACGATATGTAATTGTTTTGAATAGATTTGGGCCACTTGGAGTCGGATACTCGTGGCAAAAGTGTGGTTTCGAGTTGATTTTGAGCAGGTTCGAGGTAAGTGGCTTGTCTAACCTTGTGTGAGGGACNAATCCAATTTTACTTTAAATATTTAGACTGAGTTTCTTTCTTACGTGCTTTATTCTACTTGCAATTATAGCCTATGTTAGTTTAGAAAAGCATGCCTAGTTGACCTAAATTTCCTATTTGCTTAATTTGCTTTGACTTTACTACGTGAATCATGTTAGGCTAGAATTACTTGCTGCCTTGTATTTTTGCACTCTATTTCTGAATATTTTCTTGTTGTGGCTGCGTATTTACATTGGGACTACGGATGTGAGATTCCGGTAGCTCCCCCCCTTGTTTGTTTACTTTGGGACTGCGGGTTAGATTCCCGATAGATCCCCCTGCATATTTACTTTGGGACTGCGGGTTAGATTCCCGATAGATCCCCCTGCATATTTACTTTGGGACTGCGGGTTAGATTCCCAATAGACCCCCCTGCATATTTACTTTGGGACTGTGGGTTAGATTCCCGATAGATCTCCCTGCATATTTACTTTGGGACTGCGGGTTCGATTCCCGATAGATCCCCCTGCACATATGATGGACTACGGGACGGTATCCCGGGAGATTCACTGGAAAGTTGAGAAAAGGACTACGGGACGGTATCCTGGGAGATCCTTCAGATATACACATATGATGGACTACGGGACGGTATCCCGAGAGATCCACTGGACAGTTGAGAAAAGGACTACAGGACGGTATCCTGGGAGATCCTCATTGTTACCATTGTTATTGAGTTGTACATATTCCGTGTTTACTCCGTTCTTTGTGTTTTTGTTATTTCCTTGTTTAACCTGTCTTATTTCACTGTTGTACTCATCATTATTGCCTGTTTTCATACTGTAAATTCCTATTATATTGTTTAACCTCAGTATGGCCCTGACCTTCCTCGTCACTACCCGACCGAGGTTAGGCTTGGCACTTACTGAGTACCACTGTGGTGTACTCATGCCCCTTCTGCGCATGTTTTTCATGTGCAGATCTAGGTACCTTCACCCAGGCGCACTATCCCCGAGGTGGAGAGATCTAGCAGAGACTTAGAGGTACATCTGTCGCGTCCGCAGACCAGGAATCTTTACTTATTCTAGCTTTAGTGGAAAGCTTTTCCTTCCTTACAGTTGTTTAGACATTCCGGAGTTAGAGCAGTGTATTACATTTCATTTAGCCTGTGTTTCCCGTGAGTTTCCGGGTTTTGGGGTGATATTGTAGACTTCCGCATTATTGGGTTGTATGTGCCGAGCGGCATTTATATACAGTCTTTCTTTAGTTGTTCAATTTTAATTAATTATTCCGCAAGTTATGTTGTTTTTCCGTATTGTTAGGCTTACCTAGTTATAGGGACTAGGTTCCATCACGACATGTTCACGGCGGGCGAACTGGGGTCGTGACATGGATTCTTTTTGTTTCGAATTTGACCTTCGTCTAGTTAGTTGAGTAGAGGTTTTTTCAGCAATTTCTTCGATTACGGATGCACTCTCTAAGACTTGAATACCCAAAGCTTGTTCGTTGTCAATCTCTATAATGCTTTGTCCTTCTACTTGAATAGAATCAAATGTTTGAAGCACCTCTTCAGTTATTGGTTGAGCTTCAACCATATCTATTTCCATTATATGTTGGCATTTGTTTTGATTGTCATGTTGAGTTTCTCTGTTGACATGTTCAAAGGTGCTTGTTGATCCAAAAACTCTTTCCGAAATATCAACAATGAAACGACATCCCTTGAAGAGTGAATGACTTTTTAGTAGATCTATGCATGTGTGAAGATCTAAATCCTTGGATACAAGCATTCCCTTGCTTGTTCCCAGGTTGATATCAAACCATATCACTGCTTCAAACTTGTCTCTATCCAATTCAATAACTTCAAAGATCTGTTTAATGAAATCTTCAAACCTAATTGCCTTAGGTACTAGAACAAGATTTGTTTGATGATCAAGATACTTGTAGTCTTCAGTCCATCTACCATTAAAAGCAACTATAATGAATATTGTTTCCATCCTGCAAGTCAAGAGAATGGGAAACTCAGGACATATTTTATAGATAAATCCTTGTATAATTAAGAATAGGTACTGTAAGTTCAGGACCAAGTTAAGGACCAAGTGTCCTTAACTTTTGAACTTGGAATTCAAAGTTAAGGACCAAGTGCCTTAACTTCAAGACCAAGTGTCCTTAACTTTTAAAGTTGGAACTCAAAGTTCAGGACCAAGTGTCCTTAACTTATGAACTTGGAACTTAAAGTTCAGGACCAAGTGTCCTTAACTTTTAAAGTTGGAACTCAAAGTTCAGGACCAAGTGTCCTTAACTTATGAACTTGGAACTTAAAGTTCAGGACCAAGTTTCCTTAAGTTATGAACTTGGAACTGTAAGTTCAGGACCAAGTGTACTTAAGTTATGAACTTGGAACTGTAAGTTAAGGACCAAGTGTCCTTAACTTTTGAACTTGAAACTTGAAGTTAAGGACTGCCTGTCCTTAACTTTTTAACTTGTAACTCTAAGTTAAGGACCAAGTGTCTTTAACTTTTGAACATGTAAGTCAAAGTTCAGGACCAAGTTTCCTTAACTTTTCAACTTGAATCTTGAAGTTAAGGACTGCCTGTCCTTAACTTTTGAACATGTGTAACGACCCCACCGGTCGTTCTGAGCTCTAGCGCGTCGTTTAGAAGTTTGAGGTCATGAAAAACTTTATTTCAAGTATTATGACATGTAGGTGTGGTCGGAACTGAATTTCAGGAAGTTTGGAGTCAATTTAGGAAGAAAATTCTCAATTCGGAAGCCTTAAGTTTGAAGTATCAACTAAGATTGGATTTTTGAGTAAACGACCTCCGAATCAGCATTTGAAGGTTCCAAAAGGTTCGTATGATGATTTCGGACTTAGGCGTATGTCCGGATCGGGCTTTGGATAACCTGGGAGCGTTTCGGCGCATATTATGGAAGATAGCATTTTAGAAAAATTTCATAAATTTGGGATGTAAGGCATTTCAGTGTTATAGATGTCCATTTGGGATTCCGAGTCTGGGAATAGCTTCGTATGGAGTTGGAAGCGCGATCGGAAGTGAATTCGGATGTCCGTAGGTCATTTTGAAGTCATTTGGCTAAAGATAGAAATTTGAAGGTTTTTGAGAAGTTTGACTGAGAGTTTGACTTTTTGATATCGGGGTTGGATTCCAATTCTGAAATTTGGAGCAGGTTCATAATGTCAAATATGACTTGGGTGCAAAATTTGGGGTCAATCAGACGTGATTTGGTAGGTTTCGGCATCAGATGTAGAAGTTTGAAATTTCAAAGTTCATAAAGCTTGAATTGGTGTTCGATTCATGATTTCGACGTTGTTTGATGTGATTTGAGGCCTCGAGCGAGTTCGTATCATGTTTTGGGACATGTTGGTATAATTGGTTAAGCTCCTGAGGGCCTCGGGTTGATTTCGGAAGGCTAACAGAATGGATTTCGGGCCAAAATAGCTGCTGAAATTTCTGCTGCAAATCTGTTTTGGACAGCAACTGATGCATCGAAGAGCTAACTTTGGAAACGTATATAACAAATCTATAAGAAATCTGAAACATTGCAAAACATAAAAGTTGTAGACCTTGCATTCTAGTTTCCAGAAACTTAAATCATTCATGATTTGGACATTTTATTAGAAAGTTATGATCGATTGAAGATGGCTGGTGGAGCAGTTACGAGAGAATTATCTGATTCATGGAGCCGACTTTAGAAGCTCATATCTCGGAATATGTAAAGATTTATATGGTGTACAACCTATCAAATTAAAGATCTTCAAGTCTAGTTTCTAAATATTTAAACCATTTGTCATTTGGATATTTCTACAAGGAGTTATGGGCGTTTTAACAGAAAGTGTACAACAAGGGAAAATTGTAATAGGGTGTACAACCTGCACAGAGCAAGGTACAACTCGATGAAGCCTGAGCAGATTGTTTTAAACACGAGTTTTGGCCCATTTCTTTCATTTCTTTCATTTGGTTTGGACAATTTTGGAGAGCTCAAGGAGGTATTTTCATCAAGCAACACTAGGTAAGTAATTTCTTCCTATTTTTGAGTTAAATATGTGATCTTACATGGATTTAGAAATGGAAATTAGTAGGAAATTGGGATTTTTGGAGGAAAACCTAGAAATTTGTATTTTTGGATTTTACCATGAATTTAAGCATGAAAATTAGAGCAAATTGTATATTTGAGTTAGTAAAGCTACGGGTAGAATTTTTCTTCGAGAAATTTTGAAATCCGGGCACGTGGGCCCAAGGAAATTTTGGTCAATTCCTTGAGCGGAGATGGGAATTTATGTTGGTCAATTCCTTGAGTGGAGATGGGAATTTATGTAATTTGAATTGTTTACAAATATTAGAGTATAATTTCATTGGTTTGTCATTATTTGGATAGTTTTGTGGCCTTGTGCATCCATTGGAGTCGCCGGAAGGGCTTGGAAGCCGGTTATGGAATTTCGGAGCGAGGTAAGTCTCCTTTATAACTTTGTGAGAGGGAATTGTCCCCATAGGTGAACTAAATAAATACATGCTATTATTTGCGGGGGCTACGTACGCACGAGGTGACGGGAGTCCGTGCGTAGCTATTATTATGCCATGTCCGGGTAGTTTAGGACCCACTAGCATGCNGGGTAGTCTAGGACCCACTAGCATGCTTTACTTGTTGTACTTGTGACCTTGTCAGTAAAATATCATGTGATGCTTTCAATTAGTATCTAAATCTCTGAGAAGGATAGAGTTTACTTTTCTTAATCACCTAGAAGGAGAATCGATTCTTCCTTGGATAATTGTGTTTCGGATAAATCTATAGAGATTGGAACCCTGTCGAAATTGGCAAGTAAATCTCCAGAAAGGTTTTAAATACTATTCTCATGTTTATTAAAAGGAGAATCTTATCATTTCATTGAACAACAAATTTTCCTGATAAAAATGTGGTTTATTGGTGTGAATATGTGTAACTTTGGGTGCCTGAGTCGCATGTATGATTCGCGAGCAGGATGACCCTGTATTTATGTATATTTATACGGGGACCCGAGTTGCAGGTATGATTCGTGAGCAGGGTAGCCCTAGTATTATGTTAACCACGTCGCATGTTCGATTCACGAGCGGGCAGATAGATGCATCTATGGTTCGGGACGTTCGACCCTCGGCAGTGCACATTTTATTATTGTTGGTCCGCGCCGTTTGACCCTCGGCATTTTCTTGCGCATGATAATTGCTGCGTATTTCCTGTAATTATTATTGTTTACTGGCCTAAGAAGTTGTAAAATTTCCAACTGAAATGCCGAAGATTTAATGTGTTAAATGTGAAAGAAGTTGATATTTATTATCCCTGATTTTTATTAAATTTGCCTATGATACTCATGCTTAGCATCTCACTTGATTATACTAAACTGACTTATATCAAATGTCAAATTCGAATTCTCGTCACTACCTCTCTGAGGTTTGGCGGGATACTTAGTGAGTACACGTTGTTTTCGTACTCATGCTACACTTGCTGTGCATTTTTATTGCACAGGTACTTTCATAGCGATGTGGCTGGTTTGGAGACTTAGGCGAGCTGCATCATCCGAAGGCGATCCGCACCTGGCAGAGTCTCCCTCATATTGTATTTATTTTCATTTTAAATTCCTCATCCAATTTGTATTACGGACAAGCTTTGTAGTATTTGTGAAATTCTTAGAATTTGCTCATGTACTTGCGACCCCAGGTTCTGGGGTGTGTTTGGGGTGTATTTTATAAAAATAGAATATTAAACTGTCGTATTTACTTAGCAAATTTTATTATGTTATTATGTAATAAAGTGAAATGTAATGATTTCAAAAATGCTAAAACAGGAAATTTAACTTAACCATTTAATGATTGGCTTGCCTGACAGTGGTGTCTGGCGCCATCACGACCTTATGGATTTTGGGTCGTGATAACATGTAAGTCAAAGTTCAGGACCAAGTGTTCTTAACTTTTCAACTTGAAACTCAAACTTCAGGACCAAGTGTCCTTAACTTTTCAACTTGAAACTTGAAGTTAAAGACTGCATGTCCTTAACGTTTTAACTTGTAACTCTAAGTTAAGGACCAAGTGTCCTTAACTTTTGAACATGTAAGTCAAAGTTCAGGACCATGTGTCCTTAACTTTTCAACTTGAAACTCAAACTTCAGGACCAAGTGTCCTTAACTTTTGAACATGTAAGTCAAAGTTCAGGACCATGTGTCCTTAACTTTTCAACTTGAAACTTAAACTTCAGGACCAAGTGTCCTTAACTTTTTCAAAACAATTTGCAAAACTATGACAGTATGTTCTTAATATTCAGAAGAAGAACAAAAAAGTTAAGGACATTGTGTCCTTAACTTTTTCAATTCAATTTGCAAAACCAGGACACTATGTCCTTAATATTAGTAACAACAGTCATGTTAAGGACACCAAATCCTTAACATTATGTGCTCAATTTTTATAGAATTATCACAGGGCACGATGTCCTTAACCTTATCAATCCAGAAATTGAAAAACAAAAAATCAAATTCCTAGTAACGAAATAAAAATCAATAGAAACACACAAAATCATCACTTACTGTAAATTTATGTCAATTTTTGGACGAGAAAGTTGAATTCTGTAGTTTCAAATCGGAAGAGAAGCTTCTGCAATTCTATAGTTTGAAATTCGACGATCACAGTCTCTATTGCTGCTGAAGATAGTTACGTGCTGCTGCTGATCGTTAATAAAAGCGTAGGTATAAGTTATAGCAGAAGGGTATTTTCGTCCAGTCAGGTAAAAGTTTATTAAATCAGTGGCTAAAGACCAAAGAAATTTAAAACACCGGCTTTAAAGTAAAGACATGTGCTCTTAATGTCTATTTGTGCACATCCCCCGAAAAAATGAAACTTATTTACTTCAACGTATAGCCCGTTTGGCCACCGATTTTTCTCAAAAATACTTTTACTGAGAACCATTTTGTTTTTAGCTAATTAATTTTAAAATCACGTCTGAGCATTCAGTATTTGATTAAATTTTAAAAAACTGCTTCTAAGTATATTTTTCTCAAAAGTGTTTTTCAAAAAAGTATTTTTGAAGAGAAGCTACTTTTTACTGATTCTCGAAAACTGCTTTTGCTTCTCGTCAAAAGCAATTTTTGTCCTTTCAAAAGCTTGGCAAAACACCTTAATTTTAGAAAAAGAATACTTTTGACTAAAAAAAAAGTATTTTTGCCTCAAAAGAAGCTTGGCCAAACAGGCTATTATTTCGTCTTATTTTAGAGTCTGTTTCTCTAAGCTCGCAAAATTTGTATATTTTAAAAAGTAATTTATTTAAATATATAAATGATACCGTTCTTTGTTCGACCTTGGTTCCCTGTCTGCGTCCCTCAACTCCTTTGTTGATGATCTGCTCGGATAAACCGAACCCGATGGGGCTCCCAACTGGTCGTCCTCGACCCTAATCTTTGACTAATATGGTTATGCACATCCGCCCAAGTCACGGCGGGATACTCAATCAAGTTTTGCTTTAACCGTCGTGGCGCTATCGAACTCCACTCGTTTAACCCCTTGGTGAAAGCTTGAACGGCCCAATCATCGGAGACTGGTGGTAGTTCCATTCATTCCATCTGAAATTGAGACACAAATTCCCTCAATATCTCGTTGTCTCTTTGTTTAATTTTGAAGAGGTCCAATTTTCTTGTTGCAACTTTAATAGCGCCAGCATTTTCCTTCACAAATGAATCTTCCAGCATGTCGAATGAATCGATAGAGTTCGGGGGCAAGTTGTGGTACCAAATCATCGCCCCTTTGGACAAAGTGTCCCTAAATTTCTTTAGCAGAACCGATTCGATTTCATCGTCCTCCAAGTCGTTTCCCTTTATACTTCATGTGTACGTAGTGATGTGCTCATTGGGATCGGTGGTCCCATTGTATTTAGGTATGTATGAAATGCAAAACTTCTTTGGAATAGGCTTCGGAGCCGCGCTCGGGGGAAAATGTTCTTGCACAAACTTTTTGGAATCAAGAACTTTCAAAATCGAAGGCGCTCCTAGTATTTGGTCGACCCGCGAGTTGTATGTCTCCACTTTTTTATCATTATCCTCGATCTTATTTTCTCCTGACTCGATCCTTTTTGTGAGTTCTTCGAGCATTCTCATGATAGTGGGGTCAGCCCCAGATCCATTATCACTCGACCTTTCCGGCATTGGTTCAGCACGGCGAGTAGTTTCTGGTCCCATCACGCTCGGAGTCCTTTGTTGACTTTGCAGCTGAGCGATAGCAATTTGTTGCACTTTTAACATTTCGAAGATTACTTGGAGGCTGACTTCCCCATCTTCTAAACCCTGTGTTCTTTGGGCACCAGGTCGGGTCTCCCCTCGTAGGCTTCCTCCGACGTTGGTGCCTAAGTCAGCATTTAGAGAAATATGTGAACCAACATCGACTGGTTCCACTTTTGTCACCCCCAGGGTTTATCAGTGGTACACTGACCCCTATATTGTTGTTTTTTCCATGAAATCCGAGACCTTCGCTGTTATGAACATGTGTGTTTTGCGAGTTTGACATATTTTAATCCTAAGAATCAGAAAATCTTCACAAGAAAAAGTGTAAAAATATCGTGTGTAATGAGAATCAGTAATGAAATAATCACTATTATCTTTAGCCCCACGGTGGGTGCCAAACTGTTTACCTCGAAAATACGAGCAACAATTAAATTTGATTTGTGTTTTAAAAGATATGTGATCTAGTTCAATACCAATTAATAGTCAAGTAATATAAGGTGTAAATGAAAGGAATAAAATGAACCAAATCAGTGTTACTTAAGCAGTAGAAACCTCGAGCTCGGTGACCTTGAGGTGAATCAAGAACAATAAAGCAATAATAATGTCTAAAGGATAATTCTGACGAACAATTAGTGAAAGGTAGAGAGTATATTATTTGTCAATGATTAGATGATCTTTACAAATGATCGGGGTCCCTTTATATAGGAGGGAAACCCTGAATAAGGTATATTTCTATTTATAGTAGATAATATTATTGGGACAGCTGTATAACCGCCTAGTACGAATTTGTACTAATTCGTACAAATCTATTCTGGAATTTACGCCATGATCTTGGGGATGTGGCGAGAATCTTGTCCTTCCGTAACAGACTCACAACGTTACTATTTTGGCATTGATCGTACTCGGCTCCGATGATCTTCGGCACTTAGGTCTACGGGCCTCTTATTTTGCCTTCGAGCCCAAGCTTGGTCTTTATCGAACCTCAACCCTCGATGTGACCTCTCGAGCCTAAAAAATCAGGGCACATGATTTTGACCATGTACAGATAGTCCCCGCGTTTCTTAGAATGAAATGACAAGAAACGATTTGATTCTCGACCTTTCGATGCCCCAACCATGATGTCAGTCTCGTGATGTCAGCAAATAGTGTGAACGAAAGGTTGCGTCTGCACAGCTTTCCAAAGGCCATTAATTGAAAACAGCTGATTGGTCAGTTGTTTGGCTTCTTTAACACGCTTGAGTGACCTCTATAAATAGGCCAACTCCTCCACTTTGCAAACTTTACTTAAAATTTTACTTCTCAAAGCTTTCATAGAACTTCATTAGCTTCTTCAATCTCTAATATCACCCTCCTTTTCAACTTGTGCCTATTTCATCACCAATTTCTTTTCTTCTTCTGAATTTCTCAACAACAATGGCCAAAACTTCTAAAACAGTTCCTCAGAAAGAGAAAGCCTCTTTATCATCACGCCAATCCAAAAGCGAAACAGTAATACCACCTTGTATCGAGGAGTGTATTCACGGGCCTTGTGAAATATCTTTTGATTTCAAAATCGAAAAACCTTCCTTAGTTCCGGGTCGATGTGAACCCATGTCTCGGTATATTAGTTTGATAACCGAAGCCGAACTTAAGTAGGTTAAAATAGATTGTAATTGGGAGAGAAAATACGTGGTGGTTCCTTCCTCTGAAGAGGACGTTACTACACACAAAACAGGTACATGAGTGTATATACATACCCATTCACATTGGGTCCCGTAGATCCTGCTCTAGGTCCCATAGACCCAGTCATTCTCGATTTTTGCCAACAGTACCAAGTGACGCTCGGTCAGATCTATCCCTTATTCTCGCGAATCGTCAACCTGATTAAATACTTCTCGAGCCAGATCGAAGGGATGTCTTTTACCCTCAACCATCTGACCAGGATATACAACCCTCTCCTTTATCGAATTGGTCAGATAAAGCTACAACGCCGATACTCAAAGTCTTTCTTCTTCAGCATCGATGAAGACAAAGATCGAGGGTGGATGAGCAGGTTCGTCCGAATCAGGACCTCCGACCTGATTCCTGTCGGGAGGATGCCATTCCCCGAGGAATGGAACATGAAATTTAAGTACAGTTCTATCGATGGTAATCGAATATTCCCCTCTTTCTACTCTTTCTCGACCTTATCCCTTTCTCATTTTTTCATAATGATGCAACCGTTGCTTGGTTTCTGTAACGATCCGACCGGTTGTTTTGTGTTATCGGCCCCCGTTCCCCTAAATGAAACTCCCCATAGTGGCTTATTGTGATTTATGACTTGCGGGGGCGGGTGGTCCAGGATTCGGAAGTGTTTAGGGCAGTAAAGGAACACTTAATTCCTTAAGGTTGGCCTTTCTGGCCAAGTTTGACTTTGGTCAACATTTTGATTAAACAAACTCGGAATCGAGTTTCAACGGTTACGATAGCTTCGTATGATGATTTCGGACTTGGGTGTATGTTCGGAATGCATTTTGGATGACCCGGGAGCGTTTCGGCGCCCAATATTGAAATAAGAGTTTCCTTAAGTTCATATTGTGGTTTAGGAGGTGTTTTTGTGTTATCGAGGTCCGAACGGAATTTTGAGATCGAGAATAGTTTCGTTATGTAATTTATGATTTGCCTGCAAAATTTGGTGTCATTCCGAGTAGTATAGGTTGGTTCGACGCATTGTTAGCGAATTCAAGAAACTTAAAGTTCCTAAGTTTGATCCTAGGGGTTTTGAGGTGTAACTTTGAGTTTTAGCATTGTTGTGGGTGTTCCGAAGGCTCGAGCGAGTCCGTATTATGATTCGGGACTTGTTGGTATATTTGGACGGGGGCTCGGGTGGGCCCAGGTGCCTCTCGGGCACCAAACGAGACCAAAAACCAGATGAAGCAATTGATGGTGCACCTGATCTGGTGTGACCGCGAGTGCGGTTGCACAGTCGCAGGTGCGAGACCGCTCCTGCAGTCCCAGCCTCGCAGGTGCGGCACCCAGGTGGGCTTCCTAGTTCTCGCAGGTGTGGGAGCTTTCCCGCGGGTGCGAGCCCAGGCCCTTGTCCCATTTTTCGCAGGTACGAGCTATTGCTCGCAGGTGGGAGACCACATGTGCGGTCCTTGAGCCGCAGGTGCGGAACCACTGTAGGCAGTGTGTTCTTTTAAAGCACGGGAAATGTTCATTTTTCTCCATTTTTCTTCCACCATTGTTGACCTAGAGAGCTTGGGAAAGGGCCAATCCACCTAGCTACTGAAAGGTAAGTAAATTCTACCCTAAAGTTAGTTAATGCATGATTCCTAGTTGAATTTAACTACCTAATTAGTTAAAAACTAAGGATTTGGGTAGTAAACTAGGGCCTTCGAGAATTTATAGAATTACCCGTGAATTGGCTATGAAATCATACACAAATCATATATTAACGATCTTTAGGTTATGGGTGAGAGTTTCTTTCGAGAATTTTTGGAATCCGAGCGTGTTCCTGGGTTGAATTTTGGGATTTCTTCAAGGATGATGAATTGACTAAATAAGTAGGAGAATTCCATGCTTTGAGTATAATTTGATATATTTGTATAACATTGACTAGTTTCGAGTCCTTGGATGACGAGTTTGGAGTTTCGGGCGCGTTCTTGGTCCGGGAAGTAGATTCGACACGAGGTGAGTCTCTTTTCTAACCTCGTAAGAGGGAATTATCTCCATAGGTGATCTAAAGGCTTTGTGTGATGTTTGTGGGGGCTACGTACGTACAAAGTGACGAGATTCCATACGTAGCAACTATTATTATTAGGTCCGGGTAGTTAGGCCCACATCATGCCTTGTGTTCTTCCTTGTAATGAATTATATGTTATGAATTCACGTGATATATAGCATTGTTTCCTTGAGATTTATGGAATTTGATAATTTGAAAGAGTTGATTATGGAAAGTAACTTTATAAGAATATGGTCTGTGCAAGTGACCGCTTCGCAATTTACCTTCCGCGAGCGGTGTATGTTTTCCCCCACTCTCATGGGAGTGGGCCGTACGCCACGACGGATTGAAAGATGCACTTATGGTTCGGTTCGTTCGACCCTCGACAGTGCATAGATACGATTATTTTATGGCAAAGATGCACTTATGGTTCGGGCCGTTCGACCCTCGACAGTGCATAGATATGAGTACTTTATGGAAAAGTTGCACTTATGGTTTGGGCCGTTCGACCTTCGACAATGCACAAATATGATTATTTCTTTTATGGCTCAGGACGGTTGTCCTTATCCCGTATACGCATGATAAATTGTTACTGAATTCATGAGTATTGATTTGACAGATATTTGGGGGAAGATGAAGTAGTAATTGTTTTTTTACTTCCAGTATTTACTTGAATTTCAGTGCCTTATATATTTGCTGCTTCACTACCTTTACATGCCTACCAATTTCATCATATTCTGTTAAATTATATTGTTGGACCTTAGTGAGTGTCAAGTCGACCTCTCGTCACTACTTCTTCGAGATTAGAGGGGATACTCACTGGGTACATATATACTTATGTACTCATGCTACGCTTCTGTACTTAATTATACATGTTCTGATGCTGGTGCATCTGGTTGTCAGACCGAAGCTTGATTCTGATTATAGTCGGACCAGACTTCACCGTGAGCTGCTGCTCCTGGCGATGTCCGACAGCACCATGGAGTTTCTTTTGCTTATTTCCCGTCTATTTCTTTCAGACAGTGGGACTGTATATGATATCTTTTGTATATTCTATTAGTATGCCCGTAGGACTTGTGACACTAGTTCCTGGCACACACGTGGTAGTTATTATTGATTACGGTTCTGTATTTATATATTGGCTCGCGCCTCCTTATGACCGCTTTTGATTAAAACTTGCTAATTATCTTTTTCGATTTACGTTTTAAGCGTTAAAAATTTGGTATATGTTGAAATGTTTAATCAGATAAGAAAGGAACCTTACTAAATTGAGTGTTGGATTGCCCGACCCCGCTTTTGGGCGCCATCACGACCTGAATTAGGATTTTGGGTCGTGACAACATGGTATCAGAGCACTAGGTTCACGTAAGTCTCACGAGTCACGGGCAAACCCAGTAGAGTCTTGCGGATTGGTACAGAGACGTCTATACTTATCTTCAGGAGGCTATAGGGTGTTAGGAAACCTCTCTTTATTCTTATTCTATCGTGCAGTCGATGGCTTACTAAATCTCATTCTTCTATTCTCTCACAGATGGTGATGACGCGTGCATCTGATGTCCCAGACCCGGGAGAGGCTGCTACCCCTCGTTGTCCGAGGCTGGGGGAGGGCACCGACCCGAGGTAGGGGACAAGGGAATCCCAGAGCTATTCCAGTTGCACCACTGCCAGAGGATCCTATCATAGATGAGCAAGACGAGGTGCCCCCAGCAGATCCTGCTCCAGTAGACTTCATGATGGCACTAGGCTTCCAGGAGGTCATGGACCGTATGATGAGATTTATGGACACTATGTCCCAGGATGGTTTATTTCCAGCAGATCCTGCCGCTTCTCAGGCGGGAGAGGAAGTCTAGACCCCTACTACCCAGGCTGCAGGCCAGACAACAACATTATATCATACCCTGTGTACACTGCCAATGGGTGGGGTCCAGTCTGTAGCAGCAACACCTGATCCCAGACCAGCTGCAGACGGCGATCCGCAGAAGTTATTGGACAAATGGACTCGATTGCACCCTCCAGTCTTTGGGGGTGAGCGAAGCGAGGATGCTCAGGATTTTATTGACAGGTGCAGGGACAGAATGCACAACATGATGATACTAGAGTCCCATGGAGTGGATTTCACTACCTTCCAGTTGGAGGGCAGAGCTCGTAGGTGGTGGCAGTCCTATATTCTCAGTAGGCCAGCAGATTCTCCTCCTGTCACTTGGTAGCAGTTCACGTAGATGTTTCTGGATAGATATATCCCACCCTCTGAGAGGAAAGAGCTGCGGTTTCAGTTTGAGCGGCTAGAGTAGGGACATATGTCAGTGACAAATTATGAGGCTAGATTTTCAGAGTTGTCTCGCCATGCACTCATGATACTACCTACTGATGCAAAGATGGTGCGGAGATTTGTGGCTGGGTTGCATCCAGGTATTAAGTCCACCATGTCCCGAGAGGTGGAGATGGGTACACCTTATCAGCTCGTGCTAGATATTGCTCGCAGGATCGAGGGGTATCAGTCGAGGAGCAGGGAGCAGGGGCAGCAGGATAAGAGGGCTAGATTCTCCAAATATTTAAGAGGTGCCCCAGTTAGGGGCAGAGGTCAGTTTAGCAGTAGTCAGCCCAGCAGGTCTTCATATTCAGCACATCTACCACCTCCCCGGGGTGTTCTAGCGAGGCCTTATTTCAGCGCCATGCCAGAGTAATCCTACCGTCCTCCAGCCATCCAGAGTTCACCCGGTGGTTATTCCGGTCATCCGAGATCCTCCAGCCCCTACTTCAATGCTATGCCAGAGGACTCACATCGCTCTCCGTCCATTCAAGGTTCTTCTTCGGGGCAGCAGACTATGGTACCTGGAGGTTGTTACAAGTGTGGGGAGCCAGGTCATATGAGAAGGCATTGTCCTAGGTTTCGGGGCAAGGCCGTGTAGCAGGGTTATCAATCGATGGGTCCGGCACCAGCAGTCCGGCCACCTAGAGGTGGAGGACAGGTCGGCAGAGGTCATCCTAGGGGTGGAGGCCAGTCAGGGGGAGGTCATGCAACTCCTGTTTACTCTGGTGGAGCTCAGTCTTCCGGTGCTCCAGCTAGATTTTATGCCATTCTGGCCAGATCAGATGCAGTGGCCTCAGACGCCGTGATCACATGTATTATCTCAGTATGTGGTAGGGAGGCTTCAGTGTTATTTGATCCAGGATCCACCTATTCATATGTTTCAGCATTATTTTGTCATTTTCTAGATGCTCCTCGGGAGTCCTTGAGTTCTCCTATATATGTGTCCACTCATGTGGGCGATTCTGTGGTGATAGACCGGATTTATCGGTCTTGTGTGATCACATTCTGTGGATTCGAGACCAGAGCGGACCTTTTATTGCTCGACATGGTCGATTTTGAGGTTATTCTAGGCATGTATTGGCTATCTCCTTATCATGCCATGCTAGATTTCCAAGACAGTTACTTTAGCCATGCCCGAGTCGCCTAGGCCGGAGTGGAGAGGTTCCTCAGTTAGTGCAGCCAACCGGGTTATTTCATTCCTGAAGGCTCAACATATGGTCGAGAAGGGTTATCTGGCCTATCTTTCTTATGTGCAGGACACCACTGCCGAGTCTCCGACGATTGATTCAGTGCCAGTGGTTCGAGAGTTTGCCGATGTATTTCCTTCAGACCTTCCAAGCATGCCTCCGGATCGAAATATTGATTTCTGCATTGATTTAGTTCCAGACACCCAACCTATATCTATTCCTCCGTACCGTATGGCTGCGAAAGAGTTGAAGGAGCAGCTTGAGCAGTTTTTGCCTAAGGGGTTCATCAGACCGGGTGTATCGCCGTGGGGTGCTCCAGTTCTATTCTTGAAGAAGAAGGATGGGTCTATGCGGATGTGTATTGATTACTGCCAGTTGAACAAGGTCACTATTAAGAACAAGTATCATTTGAGATCGAGATATCATCAGTTGAGGATTCGGGCCTCGGATGTTCCGAAGACTGCTTTTCGTACGAGATATGGCCACTATGACTTCCTGGTTATGTCCTTTGGCTTGACTAATGCCCCAGCAGCATTCATGGACTTGGTGAATAGGGTGTTCAGACCGTATATTGATTCCTTTGTCATTATCGTTATTGATGACATCTTGATTTACTCACGTAGCCTGGGGGAACACGAGCAGCATTTGAGAGTTGTGCTCCAGGCTTTGCGGGAATAGAAGCTATATGCTAAGTTCTCCAAGTGTGAGTTCTGGTTGGACTCCGTAGCATTCTTGGGGCATGTGGTAACCGGAGAGGGTATCAAGGTTGATCCTCAGAAGATTAAGGCAGTTCAGAGTTGGCCGAGTCCTACTTCAGCTACCGAGATCAGGAGCTTTTTGGGCCTAGCAGGCTATTATCGCTGATTTGTGGAGAAGTTCTCTTCTATTGTATCTCCATTGACTAGATTGACTTAGAAGAATGCCCCGTTTCGATGGTCCGACGAGTGTGAGGTGAGCTTTCAGAAGCTCAAGGCAGCATTAACCTCAGCACCAGTTCTAGTATTACCTTCCGGTTCGGGGATGTATACAGTGTATTGTGATGCTTCGTGCATTGGCTTGGGGTCTGTGTTGATACAGGAAGGGAGAGTTATCGCTTATGCTTCACGCCAGATGAAGGTTCATGAGAAGAATTAACCTGTGCACGATTTGGAGTTGGCGGCGATTGTTCATGCTCTGAAGATTTGGAGGCACTACTTGTATGGGGTGTCCTGTGAGGTTTATATAGACCACCGCAGCTTGCAGCACTTGTTCAAGCAGAGAGATCTTAATCTGAGGCAGCGCAGATGGCTTGAGTTGTTGAAGGATTATGATATCACCATTCTTTATCATCAGGGCAAGGCAAATGTGGTAGCAGATGCCTTGAGCAGGAAGGTAGAGAGTATGATTAGTTTGGCTTATATTGCAGCAGAGGAGAGACCTCTAGCCTTGGAAATTTAGTCCTTGGCTAATCTCCTGGCGATATTAGACCTTTCAGAGCCTCGTAGAGTTCTAGCACATGTGGTTGCTCAGTCTTCGTTATTGGGGGAGATTAAGGCTCGGCAGTTCGATGATCCGTGCTTAGCAGAGCTTCGGGAGGCAGTGGTACAGGGTGGTGCTAAGAAGGTTACTATTGGCGAGGATGGTGTTCTGAGACTTCAGGGCCGTTTATGTGTTCCCAATGTCGATGGCTTGAGAGGGAGGATTCTAGAGGAGGCACACAGTTCTCGGTATTCTGTTCATCCTGGTGCTACGACGATGTATCGTGCTTTGAAGCAGCAGTACTGGAGGAGGCGGATGAAGAGGGACATTGTGGAGTATATGACTAGGTGTCTTAATTGCAACAGATGAAGTATGAGCACCAGAGGCCAGGGGGCCTACTTCAGCAGATGCCCATTCCTGAGTGGAAATGGGAGCGCATTACTATGGACTTCGTGGTTGGGTTGCCTCGGACTTTGCGGAAGGTTGATGCGGTTTGGGTCATTGTGGATAGATTGACCAAATCAACACATTTCATTCCTGTAGCTACTACATATATTTCTGAGAGGTTAGCCCAGATCTACATTCGGGAGATAGTCCGGTTGCACGGTGTGCCGGTGTCCATTATATCAGATCGAGGTCCTCAGTTCGCCTCACACTTTTGGAGAGCATTGCATAGTGAGATGGGTACCCAGATAGACCTCAGCACAACATTCCACCCCTAGACTGATGTCCAGTCGGAGTGTATAGTTCAGATATTGGAGGACATGCTCAGGGCATGTGTGATTGACTTCGAGGTTAGTGCGACCAGTTCTTGCCTTTGACTGAGTTTTCTTACAATAATAGTTATCATTCCAGCATCGAGATGGCTCCATTTGAGGCTTTGTATGGTCAGCGATGCCGTTCTCCTATCGGGTGGTTTGAGCATGGCGAGGCTAAGTTATATGGCACCGACCTAGTGAGGTGCTTTGGAGAGGGTGAAGTTGATTCAGGAGAGGCTCCGCATAGCACAATCCAGACAAAAGAGTTACGCGGATCAAAGGGCGCGTGATGTATCATTTATGGAGGGGGACAAGATTCTGTTGAAGGTCTCGCCGATGAAGGGTATCATGAGGTTCGGGAAGAAGGGTAAGTTGAGCCCGATGTTTATAGGTCCCTTCGAGGTGTTGAGGAGTGTTGGGGAGGTTTCTTATGAGATTACTTTACCTCCTAATTTATCAGGAGTTCATCCGGTCTTTCATGTATCCATGCTCAGGCTGTACCACGCCGACTTCTCTCACGTGGTTGATTTCAGCACTATTCAGTTGGATGAGATGTTGGGCTACGAGGAGGAGCCAATTGCTATTATTGGTAGACAAGATCTCCAGTTGAGGTCCAAGAGAGTTTCTGCGATGATGGTCCAGTGGAGGGGCCAACCAGTCGAGGAAGCGACCTGGGAGTCAGAGGAGGACATGCAGAGCAGATATCCGTACTTATTCAGCACTTCAGGTATGATTCTAGACCCGTTCGAGGACGAACGTTTGTTTAAGAGGTGGAGAATTTAATGACCCGACCGGTCGTTTTGTGTTATCGGCCCACATTCCCCTAAATGAAACTCCCCATAGAGGCTTATTGTGATTTATGACTTGCGGGGGTGGGTGGTCTGGGATTCGGAAGTGTTTAGGGCAATAAAGGAACACTTAGTTCCTTAAGGTTGGCCTTTCTGGCCAAGTTTGACTTTGGTCAACATTTTGAGTAAACGACCTCGAAATCGAGTTTCGATGGTTCCGGTAGCTTTATATGATGATTTCGGACTTGGCTGTATGTCCGGAATGGGTTTTGGATGACCCGGGAGCGTTTTGGCACCCAATATCAAAATAAGAGTTTCCTTAAGTTCATATTGTGGTTTGGGACGTGTTTTTGTATTATCGAGGTCCGAACGGAATTTCGAGATGGGGAATAGTTACGTTATGTAATTTATGATTTTCCTGCAAAATTTTGGTTTCATTCCGAGTAGTATAGGTCGGTTCGGCGCATTGTTAGCGAATTCAAGAAACTTAAAGTTCCTAAGTTTGATCCTAGGGGTTTTGAGGTGTGATTTTGAGTTTTAGCGTTGTTGTGGGTGTTCCGAAGGCTCAAGCGAGTCTGTATTATGATTCGGGACTTGTTGGTATATTTGGACGGGGGCTCGGGTGGGCCTAGGTGCCTATCGGGCACCAAACGAGGCCAAAAACCAGCTGAAGCAGTTGCTGGTGCACCTTATCTAGTGTGACCTCAGGTGCAGTTGCACAGTCGCAGGTGCGAGATCGCTCCTGCGGTCCCAGCCTCGTAGGTGCGACCCGAGCTGGGCTTCCCAGTTCTCGCAGGTGCGGGAGATTTCCCGCAGGTGCGAGCCTAGGCCCTTGTCCCATTTTCCGCAGGTGCGAGCTATTACTCGCAGGTGCGAGACCGCATATGCGGTCCTTGAGCCGCAGACGCGGAACCACTATAGGCAGTGTGTTCTTTTAAAGCACGGGAAATGTTCATTTTTCTCCATTTTTCTTCCACCACTGTTGACATAGAGAGCTTGGGAAAGGGCCAATCCACCTAGCTACTGAAAGGTTAAATTCTACCCTAAAGTTAGTTAATGCATGATTCCTAGTTGAATTTAACTACCTAATTAGTGAAAATTTAAGGATTTGGGTAGTAACCTAGGGCCTTCGAGAGTTTAGAGAATTACCCGTAAATTGGCTACGAAATCATACAAAAATCATATATTAACGATCTTTAGGTTATGGGTGACAGTTTCCTTTGAGAATTTTCAGAATCCGAGCATGCGGGCCCGGGGGTGGATTTTGGGATTTCTTCAAGAATGATGAATTGACTAAATAAGTAGGAAAATTCCATGCTTTGAGTATAATTTGATATATTTTTATAACAATGACTAGTTTCGAGTCCTTGGATGACGAGTTTGGAGTTTCGGGCACGTTCTTGGTCCGGGAAGTAGATTCGACACGAGGTGAGTCTCCTTTCTAACCTCGTAAGATGGAATTGTCCCCATAGGTGATATAAATGCTATGTGTGATGTTTGTGGGGGCTACATACATACAAAGTGACGAGAGTTCGTACGTAGCGTTTATTGTTATTATGTCTGGGTAGTTAGGCCCACATCATGCCTTGTGTTCTTCCTCGTAATGAATTATATGTTATGAATTCACGTGATATGTAGCATTATTTCCCTGAGATTTATGGAATTTTATAATTTGAAAGAGTTGATTATGGAAAGTAATTTTATAAGAATATGGTCTGTGCAAGTGACCGCTTCGCAATTTACCTTCCGCGAGCGGTGTGTGATTTCCCCCACTCTCATGGGAGCGGGCCGTACGCCATGACGGATTGAAAGATGCACTTATGGTTCGGGTCGTTCGACCCTCGACAGTGCATAGATACGATTATTTTATGGCAAAGATGCACTTATGGTTCGGGCCGTTCGACCCTCGATAGTGCATAGATATGAGTACTTTATGGCAAAGTTGAACTTATGGTTCGGGACGTCCGACCCTCGGCATTGCACATATATAATTATTTTTTTATGGCTCAGGCCGGTTGTCCTTATCCCGTATGCACATGATAAATTGTTACTGAATTCATGAATATTGATTTGACAGATATTTGGGGGAAGATGAAGTAGTAGTTGTTTATTTACCTCCAGTATTTACTTGGATTTCAATGCCTTATATATTTGCTGTTTCACTACCTTTACATGCCTACCGGTTTCATCATATTCTGTTAAATTATATTGTTGGACCTTAGTGAGTGTTATGTCTACCTCTCGTCAGTACTTCTTTGAGATTAGATGGGATACTCATATATATATATATATATTTATGTACTCATGCTACGGTTATGTACTTAATTGTACGGGTTCTGAGGCTGGTGCATCTGGTTGTTAGACCGGAGCTTGATTCTGATTATAGTCGGACCTGACTTCACGATGAACTGCTTCTCCTGGCGATCTCCTGCAGCACCATGGAGTTTCTTTTGCTTATTTCTCGTCTATTTCTTTCAGACAGTGGGACTGTATATTATATCTTTTGTATATTCTGTTAGTATGCCCGTAGGACTTGTGACGCAAGTTCCTGGCACACAGTTGGTAGTTATTATGGATTACGGGNATATATATATATATATATATATATATATATATATATATATATATATATGTATATATTGGCTCACACCTCCTTGTGACCGCTTTTAATTAAAACTGGCTAATTATCTTTTCGATTTATGTTTTAAGAGTTAAAAATTTGGTATATGTTGAAATGTTTAATCAAATAATAAAGGTTCCTTAGTAAATTGAGTGTTGGCTTGCCCGACCCCGCTGTTGGGCGCCATCACGACTTGAATTAGGATTTTGGGTCGTGACAGTTTCCATGTGCCGTTCTAGAACTCCCAGGCTGGGTTCGGCTTCTAGCTTCTACTTCTTCATATGCCAAATGCAGTTGGCGTGATTTGGCCAAAGTTCGATGGGAGGCCAAAAATCATGGTGAGTTATATCGTTGTATATTTGTGTTCCTTAGTGAAGTACTTAATTTTATTTTTATGCAGGCCTTGGAGATGTCATTGCTATGCGGACGCCCCCACCCAGTGGAGAAGAAATCCAAAAACCTGTTAAGGAAAAGAAAAGGAAGAGGGGGTCTCCTGAAAGCTCCCCGAAGCCAAGGAAAAGCCAGCTTCGAAAGCCTAAAGCCGATACTGTGGCCTTATTTCCAGAAATAGCCAAACGTCTTCGTGCTGAGAACGAAGAGAGGGACGACGCAGAGGGCGAAGATGATGGCTGCCTGTTGGTTGCTCGGAAAAGAGGAAGCGATGATGCTTCGAAGGCCGCTGAACCAATGGTGACAGATGCGGTTCGGTCTCGAGCCGAGTCCCCCAGCCATCAAGTGACAAGAGTTTGCCTCGTCCCGGGGGACACTTGGCTGATGAACTCGGAGAGCCTAACTCCGAGGCCCTCCGAAGATAGGATAATGCCCGAGTGATTCATTCGGAGTAATCAATATGGACGAATCTCCGTCATCCCCGGTGTTCTCTGAGGGGAAAATACGGGATGCCTAGGCCATGAGGACTCCAGATGTGGGAACGTCCCACGGGGAGAACGACATCTTTCGGGAGTACCTTGCGGGAATCGAGGAGGGCCCTTATCTTGATGTCTCGTTCTTTTTTATGAGGCCGAAAAGCTTCACAAACAGGTAAGTGTTGTCCTCATAACTACATTTCGAGTTTGATTTTTGCCCTCCTAAGCATGACTCCTTTTCTTTGTGAGAAGGCTGTGTCGCTTTACAATCAAGAATTTTCCAAGTCTCGGGCCGAGCTGGCCCGGTGTAAAGCTGAGTTCAAAAATCTCATGGCAGAGATGGACGGCCTTAAGGCACTCTACGCCAAAAGAGAGGGGGAGATCAGCGATCTTCGAGCCGAGTTGGCGAAGGCCCATCAACAATAAATGAGCTTCGTGAAAAGGTAATATAACTTTTGAGGGTCTATTACTTTTTTACTTGGTTTGGTGACTAACACTTCAATTCTGCAGTTCCAGCAGAGGGGCGAGCTGGTGGAGGAGTTTCGAGAGGAGCTCAAGATGAAAGAGGCTGAGACCCTTGGGTGGAGGCAACATATGGACCGTCTCACCTAAGAGCTATACACTTCGGGAATAGCTGACCTTAGTTGGAAACCAACTCAAAAGTGCAAAGGAGGAAAGCTCGGCCTGGAGTCGCAAAACTGAAGAGATCAAAGCTAAATCGGCCGCTGAGCTTGCTAAAGCCAAATCCGAGGCTGAGGCGTTCATGTCCTCGTATCAAACTGATGCCGCTGCTGCTAATACTCGGGCACAGGAGATCTCTGCTACAGCTGAGTTTAAATTATCATGTGCCCTCAACCATGCTAGGTTGGAGTCCCGGAGGCAAACTCTCGAGGAGGTGCATGCTCGAGGCTTCGACCTCTCGGCCGACATTGAAAAGGCGAAAACTTTGGAGGAAGAGGAAGCTGCTTTGCTCTCAGATGATGAGGGTTCCGCTAGCGGCTCCGAGAATGAGGGAGACGAAGATGAAGTCCCCAAGGAGGAGGAGGTCCTCGAAGATAGAGCTACTGAGGATACAGTTCGTGGGGATGTTGCTTCCGAGAATGTAGCCCCGAAATAGATTAGGTACTTTTTGTTTTTTGATTTTCTGTAAGGTCCTATCGTGGGTGTTGTAAATATATTTTGTAAACATATCTTATGAATATAAAGAACCTCTTTGCTTCATCTTCGATTTGCATTGAATTATTTTTTGTCTTCATTTGTGAAAGAAATTTGATGTTATAATTCTAATAATCAGTCCGAGTATTGGCCTGGACTCAGAATATAATATACCCTTAGGTTTTTTATTTTATCAATGAATGATCTTTGTAATAGAATATCGACTTAAAGCTTAGCTCGGGGTGATGGGACTCTTGAGTCCGAGCTGAGTGAGAGCAAGGTCTCGAACTCCATATGATTCAGCCCTCATGCTCTTTAGTATTGGCCCTTAGGCTCATTTAGCTCGGCCCTTAGGCTCTTTAAGTAGGGCCAATTTGGCCTCTAAAGCGGCTATAATTTTTCCCTCTTTTCGGCTAAAAGACTTAGTGAAAATTTTGGTATGCCTTAGCATGTGTTTTTTTGTACCCGTTGGGTTTTTCGAGATTCGATCGATTGGAACCTCGTTTGTAATTTGTTATGTAACAATAATTGAATACTCTTGAGGTTTGTTCGAAGGATGAGGTTATCGAAGCCTCTAAATTATTCGAGGGATGGTTTTATCGAAGCCCTTTATCATTTGCTTTTACCGAGGGTAGCCTGATTTAACTGGTTTTCAAAGTATTTGAAGGCCTTTAATTTTATGGCGGAAGTCAGACGTCTATGAGCTGCATTATTCCGTCCGTAGACTTTTCATATGACCGTAGTCTTTAATATGGCCATAGCCTTTAATGTGGCCGTAGCCTTCGGTTATGTCTCTTTGACTTGTTCTCTGATAACCTTTCGAACTTGTTCAAATGGTTAGTCCCCGAGTATGGTGGCCTTGGCCTTTATATCGAGGGGATGCCTCTTAAAGGTCTTATGAGTTCGAGCTTTCGATGATTCCGATGTGTTGACTGTTGATGACAGTCCCCGAATATATGGGGTGCATTTGCACTCTGGCTCTTGAGCCATTTCTCATAGAATTTTAAGTATGAAGCTCGTATAATAGTAGACTTCTTTGAGACACAAAGTGTTTTGATATAACAAGAATGCTTCTTTGAATAATTGATACATGCGTACATGTTTTGCCGTCGGAGGCTTTACTATTCTACATGGACACGATTCATTTAACCGTTTGGCCCATTACAAAGTTCTCCTATCGAGTCCCTCGTTAGGGTGAAGTATTTTCCTTGAAAATACAACCTCCGAGGGTGATGCCCCTCAGTATTCGAGGTTGATTGAAAAGAATCCTTGAATACTTGTTGAATTGTCCTTAGGTAGCATATAAATGTTGCCTCGCTAAAAACCTTGCCGGAAAAACCCATTTCGGATAAAACCAGATCTAAGGAAATAAGAGTGCAACGCATGCTTTAAAACCTAAGGTCTTCGGGTTGAAGGATGCCTCGATGCCTTCGATCGAACACCTGCAAGGAGTTAGTCTTAAATATAAATGGAAAAAAAAGTAGAAGGCCATACCTTAGCAATAATATTGTTTGACTAGTGATACATTCCAATTGTTTGGTAGTTGCTCGCATTCCATTGTGCTAAGTTTGTAATATCCCTTCCCTACGACTCCAATGACTCGGTACCCTCTTTCCTAATTGGGGCCTAGCTTCCCTTCGTTTGGGTCTCGAGTATTGAGGGTGACTTTCCTTAGAACTAAGTCTCTGACTCCGAAATGGCGAAGGTTCGCCCTTCTATTATAATACCTCTCAATCCTTTGCTTTTTTGCGGCCATTCAAACTAGTGCGGCTTCACATTTTTTATCTTGTAGTTCGAGACAAGTGTTCATAGCCTTGTGATTTGAATCCTCAGTAGTATGATGAAACCTGACGCTAGGTTCCCCGACCTCGACCGGAATCAATGCTTCGGACCCATACACCAAAGAGAACGGGGTTTCCCCCGTGCTTGACTTCGACGTTTTTCGATGTGCCCATAGCACCTCGAGCAAACTTCTCTTCATTTCCCTTTAGCATTATTCGATCTCTTCGTCAAGTTTTGAATGATAGTTTTGTTTGTGGACTTGGCCTGGTCATTTGCGCTTGGGTGATAGGGCGTTGATAGAATCCTTTTGATTTTGGGTCTTCGAAGAACTTTGTACTTTGATGCCGATAAACTGCTTCCCATTGTCACATACTATTTCGGCAGGTATCCCAAACCGGCACACGATGTAGTCCCATATGAAGTCAATGGCTTCTTTTTCTCTTATTTTCTCGAATGCCTGTGCTTCTACCCATTTTGAAAAGTATTCAGTCATAAATAAAATGAACTTAGCTTTACCTGGTGCCATTGGTAAGGGGCCGACGATGTCCATCCCCCATTTCATGAATGGTCACGGAGATAGGACCGAATATAGTTGTTCACCGGGCTGATGGATCATCGGTGCGAACCTTTGGCATTTGTCACACCGTCGAACGAACTCCTCAGTATCTTTTTCCATGCTATCCCAGTAATATCCAGCTCTAATTACCTTGCGAACCAATGAGTCGGTGCCAAAGTGGTTCCCACAAGTGCCCTCGTGGATTTCTCTCAATACATAATCGGTGTCTCCTGGTCCTAAGCATACTGCCAGCGGTCTGTCGAAGGTTATTCTGTACAATGTTCCATTTTCATCAAGCGAGAATCGAGCTGCTTTGGCTCGTAAGGATCTCGACTCCTTTGGGTCCGAGGGATGCTTTCCGTGCTTTAAGTATTCGACGTATTTATTCCTCCAATCCTATATTAAACTTGTCAAATTAATCTCCGCATGGCCTTCCTCGTCCACGGACCTCGACAATTGGATAACAGTCCCCGTGAAAATATCATCTTCCTTGACCGATGACCCTAAATTCGCAAGTGCATCAGCCTCATTGTTATGCTCTCGAGGTACATGGTCTAGTGTCCATTCTTTGAAGCGGTGCAATGTTACTTGACGTTTGTCTAAGTACCTTTGCATCCTATCTTCTCGAACTTAGAAGCTTCCGTTTACTTGGTTTAAAACCAAAAGAGATTCACACTTGGCCTCGCTGACCTCTTCCCCCAGGCTTTTGGCTAGTTCGAGGCCTGCAATCATGGCCTCATAGTCGGCCTCATTGTTAGTTAATCTAGAAGTTTTGATAGATTGTCTAATGATATTACCCGTAGGCAGTTTTAAAACAATATCGAGCCCGAACCCTTTCACATTCGAGGCGCCGTCTGTGAAGAGGGTCCATACGCCCGAGGATGTACCCGACTTTAGTAGAAGTTCCTTTTCTACTTCGGGTACGAGGGCAGGTGTAAGATCTACCACAAAGTCTGCCAAAATTTGAGACTTGATGGCCGTTCGGGGTTGATATTTGATATCGTACCCTCCAAGTTTGATGACCCACTTGGCCAATCAGCCTGACATACAAGATATTTTGAAGTGGGTATGTAGCCAACACACATATGGGGTGACATGAAAATATGGTTTTAGTTTTCTAGATGCGCTTATTAACGCAAGTGCTAACTTTTCTAAATGTGGATACCTGGTTTTAGCATCTCCTAAGGTTCGACTTACATAATAAACAGGAAATTGTGTACCGTGTTCTTCTCGAGCCAGCACGCCACTCACCGCTACCTCGGACATGGCTAAATATGAATAAAGTTTTTCACCTTCCTTTGGAGTGTGAAGTAGGGGTGGGCTCGATAAGTACCGCTTTAATTCCTTCAACGCTTGCTGACATTATGGATTCCATGTGAAGTCATTCTTCTTTTTGAGTAGGGAGAAAAATTGGTGACTCCAATCCGATGACCTCGAGATAAATCGGCCTAGAGAAGCTATCCGTCTGGTTAGTCGTTGTATGGCCTTCACACTATCCACGACGGTGATTTCTTCGATGGCTTTAATTTTGTCGGGGTTTATCTCAATCCCCCTGTTCGATACCATGAATCCCAAGAACTGTCCAGAGCCAACTCCAAAAGTACATTTCTTGGGATTGAGTTTAATGTTATATTTTCTTAAGATCTCGAACGTTTCCTGCAAAGAAGTCAAATGTTCCTCTGCGTACAGGGACTTACCTAGCATGTCATCAATATAAAATTCCATAGATATTCCTATTTGTTGTTCGAACATCTTATTAACTAAGTGTTGGTATGTAGCCCCTGCATTTTTTAGCCCGAAGGGGCATTACATTGTGGCAATATGTTCCATACTTTGTGATAAACGAAGTCTTTTCCTGGTCCTTTGGGTTCATTTGAATTTTATTATACCCGGAGTAGGCATCGAGAAAAGTAAGAATCTCGTGGCCGGCCGTGGCGTCGATCAGACAATCGATGTTAGGAAGGAAAGAGTCTTTAGGTCATGCCTTGTTCAAACTTTTGCAGTCTACACACATTATAGGTTTGTTACCCTTTTTAGGGACGACTACTACATTAGCTAGCCACTCGGGGTATTTTACTTCCCTAATGGATCCTATTTTGAGAACTTTAGTTACCTCGTCCTTTATGAATACATGCTTCACCTCGGACTGGGGTCTTCTCTTTTGCTTCACCGGTTTAAATCTGGGATCGACACTCAGTCAATGGGTAGTTATCTTCGGTGGGATCCCTATCATATCTAAATGGAACCAAGCAAATAAATCAATGTTATCTATAGGGAAATGAATGAGTTTTTCCTGAGTTCGAGGGTTAATCCCGTTCCCAGGTATACCTTCCGTGCTGGTAGATGCTCGATCAATATCACCTGCTATAGTTCCTCGATCGTGGACTTCGTTACGTCTGACTCCTCGGGGGCGACAAAAATTTGGGGGGTAAGGATGTCCTATCCCTCATCCTCGGCTACTTGTTCCTCGGATTCAATCGAGGATGTGGACTGTAATTGCTATTTGGCCGTCTGCTTATTTTTGACGTTCGATTTTTTCGAGGTTGAGGGTGTCGATACTTGTGTCAAATCGTGAACTGCTAGTGTCTCCTTTGCTGCATGTTGCTCCCCGTACACTGTGTTTACACCATCTTTTGCCGGAAATTTCATCATTTGGTGAAGGGTCGAGGGTACTGCCCTCATGATATGGATCCATGGACTCCAAAGCAATGCATTGTACCTCATGTCACCTTTGATGACATGAAATTTAGTGTCCTGTATAGTCCCGGCCACGTTCACTGGGAGGATTATTTCCCCCTTTGTCGTTTTTCTTGCCATGTTGAAGCCATTCAAGACTCGAGATGCAGGTATGATTTGATCTAGCAGCCCGAGCTGCTCTATGACCCTCGACCTGATTATGTTCGCCGAGCTACCTGGATCTACAAGAATACGTTTAACTTGAGATTTAACACAACATAAATTACCAGTGCATCATTGTGCAGTTGAGAGAGGCCTTCGGTGTCTTCTTCATTGAATGTAAGGGCCTTCGGGCATGTAGTCTGGAGGCTGCTTCTCCCTTGTAATTGATATTGTAGTGTCTTTGAACACGGGTCTCTGCGGGACGTCGACTTCACCGATGATCATATGAATAACATGTTGAGGTTCCTTTGGTTCATTCTTTATATTGGCGTCTCTTTCCCTGAAATGGTTTTTAGCTATGTCGCTGAGAAATTCCTGAAGATGCCCCTCGTTGAATAATTAGCTATAATCGTTGCCCCTCCTTTTGATAGCTAAGGCGTCAAGAACTTGTTGCTCGGCTATCATGTTCTGTTTCTCCGCTGCTTGTCTCATCAAGTCCATAATACGAGCCACGCTTTCCATATCCTCCACTTCCTTGCTCCTATCAAACTCATTAACATTATTAGAAATATTACAATAAAAGCTCTGAGAAGGATAATAAGAATTAGGAAAACCATCCCAATGGCCACCTTGACAACCACACACATTACAAAAATTCCACACATTAGATTGAGATGGACAATATTGCCACATGTGTGGTCCTCCACAATATGGACAATGATCGTCATAATAAGAATAACCACTATTCGACCAATTATCATTCCAAGATGCCATGTCAAGAAAGATAATAAAATATTAAATTAAGATACAAATAAAAAATAAAAAAAATTAACAACTTAAATAGACAAAAGTAAAAATTTAATCTAGTAGAATAGTTAATTTC